>VUQG01006315.1:12104-23798 GCA_015106755.1 Etia nguti | reverse complement strand
TAATAAACCTTTAATCTGTGGCTGAGTGCAAGTGCATGAACCAAACATGTCAAGCTAACATGAGAACAGAACAATTTCATGTAATCTAACACCTTGGCAATGAAAATGTGGTGGATTGATAATATTTCGTGTATTTTGAGACTAATGGGGCCTGTCATTGTACCCCTGCCTGCCTGATCTTTGTGTCATTTCTTTCGGGGAGAGCTAAGGGTGATCTTAAGCTGACAGTGTGATTCACATTTGGTGTGTACAGTGGCCTACAGCACTCAATGTCAAATCGATTGTTCCAGTATGACATCGACCTACTAATCACAGTACAGCTTGCTGCTGCATCCTACATGCTGTGCCAGTTTGACCATTGTATCACCACGTCAGAAATTCCAGGTGTGGGATTTGAGTGTATTTGTGTCCTCTGGGTGTGTGTGTGTGTGTGTGGAGATGATTCTCTATAGGTGTACCTAATATAAAGTATGATGGTTAGAAATGGGTGATGATAGAAAACTTGAACTATCCTTGATACCTACTACCTTAAAAGGCTCTGTTTACTGTCAGTGTCAATCCTTAAAGCAGGCTTAGTCTGACTCCACACAAATAAAAGCATTAAAAACATACCTATAGTCAGTGACCACTCTGCTGTTTATATTATATTAGGTAGCCACACCTACAATCTACCACTCTAACCAGATTTAATGGGGCAGAAAACTCATGACTCATGACTCTTCCAGCTCCATTTGAGCATACACACTCTGGAAAAAGGTATAGGTAGGGGTAAACACAAACTCCACACAAAAAGAGTCAAGGAATGATTGGAAAGCCCTTCATGCATGTCTGTTGACTGAAGTGTTGTTTTCCCTCAAAGGCTTAGTTTCTGATTGTTCCTTAAATCCCCTAAAGCTGATTTGACCTCATGCTGCCCAAGAAAGACCAACTGCTGTTAACCTTCCACTGTGCATGAGTGTTTATGTAAGTATCAAAGGAGAACATTGATGCATGGATTACGTGTGCCTGAGCAAACAGACTAGAAGACAAGAAGAAGGAGAGTGAGAAGGTGGCGGGGGGGTCGTTTTGTGTCCGTGACTTCGTTCGTGTTTTTAGCAGTTCAGAATACGGCTGCATATTTTCACAGCGTCTTCTTGCATCACTGAGAGATCATCGACAGCCTCGTGGACATAGAGCCTCTATTCTGATTAGCCTGCATTCAAATCCTGGCAATTCAACACAAAGCATTTTTGTTACTAGTAAAATGTGTTCAGTTCACTCAAAATTGCAGCAGATGGTCAACTACAAATCCCCCAAATTACGGGAATCACTCAGCAGGAATGCATGCTTTTGTCGCTCAAAAAAGGGGATGCTTCACATAAACCAACTCTAACATAAAATAACACCATTAACAGTCACCTTGCTTTTGTATATGAATCTGTTATGATAAGCAGAACAAAGAGCTGCAGCTGCAGAGCTGTTCATTGTTATGTATTTCATAGCTTCTGACAACTTTCATCAGCGTACTTCAGCTTTTAATGTATTCACTTCTGAGATTGCCTTTCCTCTTATCTCAGCCCTCCTTCTCCTTCCTCCGCTTGCATCTTTCCACAGAATCACAGATGACTGTCAATGAACTTCCTACTTACAATTTTCTTTGCCTTCTAACCTCACTTGGCAGAGCGCAGTTAAATCATTTTAGTTTAGCTTTTTTTTCTTCTACCCCCTACTTGTCATTAGTAGAAGAGGAGATGGAGGAACAGAGTTTAAGGTGTGATGATGAATTCTTTTACAGAGAATGTAATCAGAGAAAGGACTTATTGCTTCTAATTGAGCAGCACATAAGCTCAGAGGTCATTTGGTTATAGTCTCTGCCACAGTTCTCTGCAACAAACTCAACTGCAGTAATTCCCCAGACGTGTCACACAGTTTTCTAGCAGGTGGGTGGCCAGCAGATATGCGCAGAGTTAACAGTTCTGCTAACAAAAGGCTTCAAAATAAAAGGCAGTTGCACAGAAGGATAGGAGGAAAGACAATGAAAAGAAGGGCAAATGAATGCCAGAGAGAAGTGGGAAGAACAGAAGAACCACAATATCAGTATTCAACACATGGAAAAGCATGCATGCACATATCCTAAAAGACTGTGAAACAGAAGCAAGCAGAAGTGGATTTAGTGTAGGACTGTGTAAGAACATGTTTCTTAGATCATTTACAATTTGGCAGATGTTGAAAATTACTGTTAGTTGCAAGTGTGAGCTCCCATGGCCCCTTTATATCTTGATAAAACAACTCTCTTTCATTTTACAAGCACTTGAAAAGCACGAGTTTAAGAGGATAAGGTCATGACAGCCTACATCATAAATTTGAGATATATATTTCCAGAAAGAAATTCTCTCCAGGATGATAAAATAAAGAGAGCACCTGAGTATATTCTATGTTTTTGCCGATTTTCTCAACACTTTCCAAAGAATATTAAACCCACAATTTTCAGGCAGACAGATCTATGTGTGTCTACAAAGATGACAGGCTTCGCAAATATTGCAATCTCAAATTATTGCTTTTATTGCTATTTTTTATGTATAAGTGAGTGTTTTAAATTTGACTGTTTTCCACTGGACGTTTATCTATTGACTGTACTCATCTGCACTGAAATTGAACTGCAATGTTATGTTAACCCTTTTAAATACAGCATAAAAATAAAGCCTACCTACATCGTCCATGATAAAATAATATATTTTTTATAATAATCTACAGTCGAGGGATGGTGGTTCCCTTTGATAAATGAAGCAATATATACAGGCAATACACCAGGGTTATGGACTTGCCATGGTTATGTATTATTCATACATAACACATACTTTTAACGAGTTATTTCATTAGTGGGTCACTTGAGTTATTATTTTTCTGAGTGAAACTGAAATGCAATATCATAAAAAAAAAAATACTATTTTGTGAAATATTTATTTATCCTCACTGGCCACTTTGTTAGGTACACCTGTTTACCTTCACTCATTAATTTAAATATCTAATTAGCCAATCACATGGCAGCAACTTAATGGATTTAGGTATGTAGGCACGGTCCAGACAATTTCATGAAGTTCAAACTGAGCGACTAAATGGCAAAGAAAGGTGATTTTGATTTAAAGGACTTTCAGCGTGGCATGGTTGTTGGTGTCAGATGGAGTGGTCTGAGTATTTCAGAAACTGTTGCTTTCCTGGGATTTTACCACAAATCTTTCTCTAGGGTTTACACAGAATGGTGTAAAAAAAAAAACAGTTCTATGGGTGACAAGGCCTTGTTGACATCAGAGAAGAATGACCAGACTGCTTTGAGCTGATAGGAAGGCTACAGTAACTCAAGTAACCACTCGTTACAACCAGGAGAGCATCTTGTTACAACAACAGCAGGAGATCACACCAGGTGTCACTTCTATTAGCTAAGAAAAGGAAACTAAGGCTACAATTTTCACAGGCACAGAGTCTTGATTTCTGCTGCAACATGGTGCACAATGGTAGGGTTTAGAAACTGCATTAAAGTACGGATCCATCCTGTCTTGTATCAATGGTTCAGTCTGAGGTTGATGGTGTAATTGTGTGGGGATATATTCTTGGCACATTTGGGCCCCTTATTACTCCATGATGCCACAGCTTACCCAAGTATTGTAGCTGGCCATGACCACAGTGTGCACCTCTTCTAAAGGGCTGCTTCCAACAAGACAACACATCATGACACAAAGCTCAAATGATCCCCAACTGGTTTCTTGAACATGACAGTGACACCAGATCTCAATTAGTGGAACGGCAGATTTGCAAGGTGGATGTGCAGTTGATGAATCTGAAGCAACTGTGCGATGCTATCATGCCAGTGTGCACCAGATATGAACCAAAATATCTGAGAAGTATATCCAGCACCCTGTTGAGTCTGTGCCATGAGGAATTTTGCCAGCTTTGACAGCAAACACTTGCACGCTGTACCAAGAAAAGCCTAGCGAACGCCCTGACACCAAAGTTAGGCATCACAGATCTAATACTTACCAAGCACAACTTAATGTAAAGCCCATGTGTGTGGGTAAAGAGCTAAAAGTAGAAAACAATATGTCATTTACACATGATGCACCATCATGTAGGAAACACCATCTCAAAGAGTTCATGCCGGTATGATAATTTGCTGGAAATTATAAAAAAGCTAAATCTTTTCATGTGTAATGACACTTCTACTGTGTGACACACATCAGCCAGACAGCATACAGAGCCATAATATCATAAACAAACGCTTTCACAGATCAAATCCTTTGCTGAACTTGTAAATCTCCTATAATGCGAAATTGAAACCACAGGCAATCAGGTAATCCAACAAGGCGTCTGGACCTCCAGGGCACCCATAAATCTCTTGTTGAGATTCCTCCCTGTTGTGGGCGCACTACAACTGACGTGTATAAGCCAGAGGCAGCCAACAGTTTTTAGAGTGATGTTCACTATACTGAGGAGAAAGCTGGAACGTTTCCATGTTGTGATATTAAAAAGGTGACAATGTGAGGTGCTACACCACCGTGAACACGTTCTCTTTTGAAGCTGCAGCAATTACAGAGGAGTTCTACCACACTATTAACATCGTTTTGATCCTGGATTGTGTACCTTTACAGAGAAATGCCTGCATAATATTCATATATGCAACCTTGTAATCTCTTTCCCTGGTAGGAATCATAATGACAGATTTGCCATCCAATATTAATCAGCCACCAGTAGAGAGAGACAGAGAATGAGTAAGAATAGAAGGGTCGAAGGGAGACTCTGATAGAAACAGGAGGACGCGGTGAGCATGTGTTTGTGCGTGTGTGATGGTGATTGCACACCCCACTTATTTCACTCTCTGATCACGCACTCCACTTACAGGTACTTTGGTGAACCTGAAACCACTCTGTCAAACATCTGTCAAGAGGCTGTCAGCGTGATTACGGTGACCCACATCAAACAAAAGCTGGCAGTCATTGCAGCTGCCATGTCACAGTTAAACTTGCAGCCCACTACATGTGAAATTAGTCAATGACAATTTTAACTCCTGTTTGAAGAGATGTCATTTAGCTAATTACCATCAATGTATCCCTTCTACGGTGGAGATTAAAGTCTAATTTTGACCATAAACACTACTCCTGCTACGATATGGAACTATACAAGTAAAGTTGCTCAGGAGCAGCTCCAGTGACTGAAGAAAACTATCCTCCGAGTTTCTCCAAAGGGTGGTCACAATAATAAGAACACCTAATGGTAATTATTCACTCCAGTACAAAAGCGCTGCAGAAAATATTTTGGCAATGCTTACAAAGTAAAATTTGTGTTAAGATTTTGACCGGAGTATCACTTCACCTTTAATTTATCACGCTGTGTAACATATTTCAGAAACTGTGAGTTTCAAAGACCTGCACATCACTACATTCTCCAGGGGGATTTCCTCGTTGTTGTGAACATGGACAGGGGATTCCGCTGCCGATGTCTATATCAAACAGGAGACTGTACAAACACAGCTTTTCCTGTCACAGTAAGGCTCTTTGCTTTTCTTTCTCTCTAACTGCATTCGTGACAATTTACAGACATGTGTCTTGGACTGCAAATCTATTTTCTTCATGTGGACAGTACTGTCGCAATACCCGAAAGATTACACCACACGCAAGTGGCTTGCCGCTGCGCTCGGCTCCACTTGCGTCGTCCACAGCTGGAGCTGAGCAGGCTCAACACGAGAGGGGGGGGTCATTAATCCCATGGCAACAGCTTCCTCACGTTTACACACAGGAATGTGATTCTCAGTCATTTTTCTGTGATTATGCGCTGCTAATTTAAGTGCTTTTTTCTTAATTCATCTTGTTTTACTAATAGCCACTTAGTCCATGAATACCCTCCAATGAAAATGCTTAACAGACCATACACACTCAAGTAATCCTTCTGTGTTCCCAAGAACGATATTACTCTGACTTCTGTGTGCCTTTTTACTTCTTTTTTTTTTAAACTTTATTCACCTTGCTCTGAGTGCCATTAAACAGCGAATAACCGATAAGAGGACATTTTAGTTTATAATACCACTGATAAGGGCCTGTCTTTTCAGATACAGGCCTTATCTACTTTCCTTTATGGCTACCACTTATCAATGATTCCTTTCCAGACATTTCAGGGGATTACTTTAGGATTATTTCACTTCCAGAATTCCATCCATTTACACTATCGTTTCAAGGATAATACAATGACACTGACAGGCTGAAATATCTATTTGTGGGGAAAATGAACTTAAATGAATTTCTTCTTTAGGAAAGCACTCGTCCATTCAGTTTTTTTCATTTGAAGAAAAAAAGAGTTAACGCTTCAGAGTAGTTAGGCTGACGGTCAAAGTGTCTAATTCTGAGTGTCAGCTGTGGTCTCAGTTTTTTTTAACTTAAGAACGCTTAATGCTTTTTAGGTTGTTTGTATGCATAAGATGCATTTTGATTGCATCCAATGCTCTCTTCCTATCGAGTTTCAACACCCTAATTTTAAGCCTTTGTGAACAAACACATTTGCCAACTGTCTTATAGTCAAGACTTTTTTTTTTGGCTTTGCTCCACATACGCCACAAATCTGCTGTGGGGAATCATTGTTCTTCTTGTCGTTATGACTTTTGCTGTATGTTTGCGCTGATGTTGGAAAATGATCCCGCCTGATGTTTTGTGGTGGGTAAAACTCCGAACATTCAATGCTGAAACATTTCCACAGTACTACATATGCACTCTTTAATGACTCTTTAATACAGTGAGGGAAAAGGTAGTTTGTTATCACTGTGCCCTGGGCACTTGACTCAAACTAAAACGTTGCTTGACGTCAACATTAATGTGCAGCTATTGGGAGTCTTTTTGTTCACAGCTGAAAATGGATTGTTCCACCCAGAAACCTTGACTAAAAACATTTTCATATCATTTCCTTTCCTAATTTTCTCACTAGCGTAAGTAAGGAGAGAAACACTTTTTTCTTTTACTTTTAATGTCAGCCGATGCCATGAAGGCTTGCGGAGACGGATTACTTTGTCAATACCTAAGTCAGGAGGAAAAAAACCCCAAAACAAGAACACATAAATTAAGAGACTCAATTAGAAAAAAATAGCCTACTTATACTGTACTTTAGAACAAGGACACATGATTGTTTTCTGTTGAGGGACAACAGTGTAAATGCATCAGCAGTCATATGGAAAATAAGGAAACCTATAGGTCACAAGAACCCCCTGGCTTTACAGATGATCGATACAGTGATCAGTTCCATATATCACTTATCTTCAGTGGAAAAAAACCTTAACATAATGAATCTAAATCCATTTCAGCCCACAAGGTTGTAAATTGAATGAATAATAATTTAATAATAAAGCAAACCATTACTACAAACCATTAGCAGCTCAAACACATTTTCTCAAAATAAATTCACCTGAATAAAGACTAGTATACAATAAAATTTCCTAATTTAGATTACGAAATATACCATGAGCAAAAAACAAAAACTGCTTTAATATGCGAGTTGTTTCTGGCACTTGCTAAAGAAATATTTTACTCTCATAAGATACTGAGGGTTGATAACCAGCCAAAGGCAAAAAGTCTTGAGTCATATCCTGAGATAACTGAAAATGTGTTGATAAGAGAGAGAACGTGTGGCAGTAATATGACTGCAGTACAACTACTACTCTATTCTATATGAGCAAGAGGGAGGCAAAAGATGAAAACAAGACTGCATTATTACTGGAGTCCCCACCTGTGGGTTTCACATTGGCTGCACTTCTTACAGCCTGCAGCGTAAAATGTACTGTGATACTCTGAGGCGTGAAGTAGAACATCTCCATTTCCTGCGTTCCCGTCTCTGTTCTTTGACAGAATTCCTGTGACATTTTGTCTTGTAGTTTCAGCTCTCATTAAATATTTATTTGCATTATGCTGCCATACTGCTGATGACTAGCAGGTTGTGAAAGCCTATTTTTACTTGTGATGATGATCTAAGAAGGCACTCGTTGAACAAGTGGCAAATAGTGGCACAGCCTTGCAAGATTGCAGTTAGCGTAAATGAAAAACAAAGACAGAAACATTGTGTTAAAGGAAATAAAACACACACACACACACACACACACACACGGCTTTAGGAAGGAAAATAAACAAAAAGTATTGAGTAAGGAAAATGTCTTAAGAGTTCATCTCTGTCAGTTTGGTCAGGTTTGTCCTTACAACAAGGATGATGAGCCTTTGGTGCATATGTTTGTTAAAACTGGGATTTCTACATAACTGAGTGAGTTGCCTTCGTAACGGGTTATGTTTGTATAGGAACACATATTTTGAACCTCTTAAATCTCGCCCCAGATCATTAGATGAAGGGAGCTTGAATTATCCACAATAGCATTTTTGGAGTCTTTAATTACTGAGTAATTAAATCTGATAGGCAGGTTAATGCATATTACTGTCAAATTAGTTCATTTTTGTCATGCTCTGCAATCTGGTGTCCCTTTCTTGGACAGTATGGAGATATTTGCTGAGTTATAGAAAATAAGGACATCCCACAGCTGCTTACACCTCAGAACATTTAGTTCTCCCTCTCTTCGCTGTGATCCGTTCATGGTGCAGATGTAAATAAAGCTCTGGTAACATTTAGCTAGTGCTCCAGAAGAAGACTGAGCATGAAATGCAACTTTTCAAACAGCTCTACAAATATCACCAAACACAAAAACTACCTCTGGGCAGTTTGTCACAAAAGGTGTCTGCTAGCTAATGTATTGCTAGCAGACAACTGCTGAATTTGACAGTGAGAGAAAAACATGTTGTTGTGTGAAACAGAGGTAAAGAAAGATGCAAGACAGAGAAGACAGGAGAGGAAGAAGAAGTTATAAGTTTTTAAATTAGATATTGGATCTATGCATAACATGCTGCTGAATGACAGCTTTTTCGTGAGCTTTTTACAGTGATGCACATTTTTGGACTGGTGCAGAGCAGCCTATGGTAATTGTGGTGAATGTTTGGTCATATTACAGGTGAGGACATCAACTTCTATTTAAGGTAATGATGCTGATTATGTTCACTCAATGAATACTGTGTTTTCTGCTAGCTTTATAGTGTCTAGACATTTAAAATCATCCATACAGCTTATGAAAGATTTGTTTATATCTTGTCGACTTCAGCTGGGTAAATTCACAGAGTGGTGAAAGTTAAAAAAAAAAAATCAATAGTAATAAAAACTCAACTAGAAATAAAGTTTTATAAACAATAAAATAAACTCAATTAATACGAGCAAAAAAAAAATCCACATTGGTAATTAAAATGACTTGATGAGACAAAATAAAAATAAACAATTATAAAAATACAAAAATAGTTCAAACTGTGGAGCTTTAATTGCATCGAAGTAGGCTTGATTAATTATTCTGCTTTGCTTTAAAAATCTAAAGTGGTATTATTAAATTCATTCTTCAGTTCAACCATCACTTCAAAGAGTCACTCTGTTATCCAAAACGATTTTTGTCCATTAACTAATATATTAATTATTATTTTGCCAAAACTAATTTGGTCAGGATGCAAAATGGCATTATCATTGCTGTGACTAATGTGACATTAGAGTCATGTCCACTTTATATACACACTCCCCCCACCTGGCGCTATTTCTACGTAGCACGAGGTAATCGATCTCATGCCACTGCTCTCTGAATAGAGAGCACTGACTGGTTGGTTGGTTGATTGGTTGGTTCCGTACAACTGTCACACTTGCCTATAAATCTCATTAATCAGTGGACCAAAGTGACACTTCAATCAGCAAACTTTTCATATTCCTGTAACAAAAGCAAGATTTTGAACACACACAGATGCGCACACAAGAGCACACAAGGACACTGAGTCATCAATACGAGGAGTGCTCATACACCTACTTGAAAGACATGCAGTATGGCCACATACTGATCGCACATGCCAAGAACTTCAGGTTTTAATTACAGGCTTCCACAGGCAGACAAGAACCGCCACTTCTAATCAGAATCAATGCATAGACAAATGGGCGCTCACCCACATGCTGTCACTGATACTTTTCTTCTACATAACCCGCACACAATCAAAATGACACAATCAGGTAGCTGTTGAAGCATGGCAAAGGAAGGACATATTTAAAGTATGCTTTAAGCAAATATATTTTTCACATATATATATAGTCACTGTCCACCACATCCCAAAGGTGTTCTATTGGAGTTATAAACTATAAAACCTAAGTGTGATATTGACAGATGGGACTACCATTAACTTTTCATGGCCATATTCAACAAAGTGCTATTCTTCAGAGATTTTGGTCCACAATGATATGACAGCCTCACACAGATTTGTCGGCTGCACGTCCATGATGTGAATCTCTTGTTCCACCACCTCTCTAAGGTGCTCTAATGGATTGAGATCTGATGACTGTGGAGGCCATTTGAGTGAACTGTCACAAAACCAGTTTGAGGTGATCTGAGCTTTGTGAGCGGGCATGTTATTCTGCTGGAATCAGCAATCAGAATATGGGTACCCTGTGGTCAGTGGATCCATCTTTAGAGTTTTAGGCTCTAAAGTGGAACATGGCTTTGAGGGATATCAAGTGTGTGTGTAGACTTGTCACGAATATCCAAGTTATAGACAACAACAGGTATGTGTAAAGAAATAAACATGATTTAAAGGTTCTGCAATGCATTTCAGTAGTTTGAGAAAAATGTATAACATAGTTAATATATTTAATTTTTTAAGCTAATACAATTGAAGTGTAAAAATTGTACCCTTAGGACTGTGCCAGGCCTGTCCTCTCAGTCATTAAGATCAGGTGAATGTTTGCTGCCTGTGGCTTCATATTTACTATGATTAATGAGATTGGATATCATTTCCAGAACTAACTTGGAGCAAGAAAAAAAAAAGTAAAAACATTAAAAAATATTTAAACTCTGCTTACTATCTTTGAAAAAGCCTTCAACGGCATTTTTGTAGGTTAATTGCTAGAAACGTGCAATGCAAACATTACAAAAGTCTACACTGTAGACTGTGGAAAAACAAGTGAAAATAACTCGATAAAGTGAAGCAGGAAACTTCACTGCACTAATTTAACAGGGCTTTTAAATTTAGTTTGCTTTTTGATATTTTACCTCTTTCCTCGTTCAGAAAAAAATGAATTTTTAAATGATCCTGGGTAATGAAATGATAAATGTACATAAATTAGAAGACTTAAATGAGAAAATTAGCAATTACCAAAGTTTTAGAGTGAACATGCTGCTGTGTAATGATAATCTTTGAAGTGGGAAGCTAATCCAATGAAGAATGCAAATTATTGATTAGAGCTAATCCTCCTGCTCTCCTGTCATGCATACCATAGAATAATTAACAAAACGCTTTGCAGATAGTCTACCTGTGGTTCTTATCTGTCTCTACAGAACTACACTGGTAGCAATAGGATGAAAGAGAGTGGGAGAAGAAAGATGAATGACCGAGTTCCTTGGATTAATAGTGCTGGCAAGGAAGAAAGGCAGGGTGGGAAGTGAAGATGGGTGCAGAATGCTTAATCACCCCTTCTGCACTCTATAAGCCACTCAAGTGACCAGTAGCCAGAAGTACATTTATTCTCCACCAATTAAGACAAATGGGCCAATTCCTGCCACTGCTGCCTTTTAGCATTAAAAAAAAAAGCATATTTAAAAAAAAAAAAAAAAAAAAACAAAAAAAAGATATA
>VUQG01006313.1:23525-63021 GCA_015106755.1 Etia nguti | reverse complement strand
TAAAAAATCAAATCAAATATATATATATATATATATATATATATATATGTGTGTGGCTATATATATATATATATATATATATATATATATATGTGTGTGTGTGTGTGTGTGTGTGTGTGTGTGTGTGTGTGTGTGTGTATGTATGTGTGTATATATATATATGTATATATATGCGTGTATATATATATATATACATATATATGTATACATACATATATATATACATATATATATTGCCGAAAACTCATTGGATTTATAACATTATAAATCAAGCTATAGTCCCTCTACACTACATATGTCGGGTAAATGTGGCAAAATTTTCCCTCTGAAAACAGGTTAAAAACGAAGGACTATGTGTTTTTATTGCTGTTTTTAAGGACCCTTTAGCTTTGGCTCAACTGCATTTCAGTGCCTATGAGGAATCTTCCTCAAAGTACTGCTGCATTCTAATTAGTGAATGCACAGGCTGATTGGGCACTTTAAAAATAGCTTCCCTGGAGATAAGTAAAGAGAAGGACAGCATGGGCTGAATAATATGATGTTCTTTTGAAAATAAAGAGAAAAACACACGCAGAAGCTCTGTCTTTAAAAGTACTCTTTGTGAAAAGAAATTGCCGGTGCAAATATCCCATTAAAATATGTGCTTTAACTGATAACTTAAAAGGGTTTCAAGGTAATAAAAACTCCGCAAACACACATTGGAGGAGCAGACATTTCCTCATCTGTGACAAAACTTGAGTGTGCCGCAATTTAATGGATCAGAGTTCTGTGCATGGCAACAGATGGGGGTCTAGCTGGCATACCCCTCATTATTGCGCCTCTAAGCCCTTCTCTCTCACATTGCCACCTGTCCAGCAGGTCTAATGTTATTCTCGCACCTGGGCAGGCCATCACAAGCTATCTTCAAAGTTGTGCTCTGAGGGCATCCGTTCTTTCTGCAACATGTCACCGCTAAAAGAAAGAGAAACAGCACACATTCGCCGAGACTGAGACTGCAGCATCCACAAATTAGAGCGACTGAAATAAGCTGTAAAGCATCTTGGCAGCAGGATACATTTTTGAATAACCTATCACTATAATAATGCATGTACATTTGCTTTGGCTAACTGTGAGGGCATTTCCTATTTATTTTGTCGACAAATATCTATTCAGCCCACACAGTCACACACTAACATAAACATTCTCTAATCTCTGAGCAAGAGCAAAACTGTTCCAATCACAGAAAAGAGCAGATGACAGTGATTCAGATGGGCAAAGAAAATGCTCACAGGAGCAGATGAGAGATCCATATGTATGAAGATAAGCATGGCATCAAACAGCTGAGTCCACTGTGTTTAGTTTCTTCGAAAAGGAAATTCAGAAAGCACTGCCCATGTCTTCAATGCCTTCATTGCAAAAACTACCAAAAGTGTGGCTGGTATTACTTTGACCTTTACCTGTATGCTTGCATGTCGTGATGTGTTCATGATTGCACCTGTTGTGGTATCACAAAAGTGGTTTTGGGGACATCCAAGGATCAGTTTCATGATGGGTGCAGTTCTAGTACGTATCAACATATCGTCAGGAAGCCTCAGTGGTATCACATTTCACATTTCTGTGACAGAATATTTATGTTAATTAGCCACCAGCCAGGCCTACTTTTTATTTAAAATGTTCATGCCGTTTGTATAGTCGTGTCTTCCTCGATGTTACTTTGCTGAAATGTAATGTTGTGACATTACGGTAAACGGGGTTAGATCGCATTGATTTTTCACAATATGCAACCATGTGATAGGAAGAGATTTACACATTCTCACATGTCAGCAATCTTTGTGTTACACTTTTTGGAGACTGGACTCAAAGCAGAGCCAACATTTCTCAATCATCACATGTAATTTGTTCTTTTTACCTAAGTTGTCTCAGATATCTTCAACTGAGGACAAGCACCTCATCTGTCATTGCAGCACAATTTTTGGTCTGTCCACCAAAGACAATGCCTATGCTGAATCGAAGTTGAGAGCGCAAGAGGACAACGGAGTTGCTGGAATGACTGCTTTGCAAACAGCTTCCACAATGTGTTGAACCGTCAGCCCTTGCCTGTGGATACTGACTGCTCCTTCATTGGATTCATTAACATATCTTTAAAACTACTCTTCAGCTCAAGGTCTAGAAGTTGATTAAAGGCATGTTTGCTTGGAGGCAGGAAGAACAAAGGTTTTGCAGTGCTGTAAGGGGAGCACAGTATCTGCGGGGCTGCTATTAAAAACTGTAATATCGGTTTAGCCTCTCAGACCCCAGCCATCAATAAGAAGGTCTTCATGACTGACAAAGGCAAACAGGCAAACAGCAAACAGCTCACAGGCACAATCCTACCTGATAAGGCCCATAACCTCATTCACTCTTCACTGGAGGAGTTAATCGAGTCAGGCTGACATCATGAACTGAGATAATGCCAATAAATACCATTTTCTCACACCATGTTCGATAATTATAGCTCTCTAATCCACCAGTTGCCGGGGTCTAAGGGTGAAGACACTAGTTCAAGATAAAACTCTGTATGTTCATTACTGCAATCACAGGGAAGCTGTTCCTTTTTGCGCTAAAAAATTGTATCCATTGTACAAAAAAGGCAACTTTATGCAACTCTCATTTCATGTTGGTGCCAGTTCTTATTCCCCAAACAGAAGCACTGAAGAAAAAGTGGAATTAGTTTGTTTGGGGTTTTTTTGTTGTTCAGTACAAGCAGCTCATACTAATGGGTCTTGCAGGGGTTGCTTTTTGGACTGGACTATTTTCCCTTTGTTCAATTATGTATTCATAGCTTTACTCTTTACTCCAGAGGAAATAGGAAACACATGACTATTGACTGCTGTTGCCAGGACACTCTTTCACAATATGTTCTCAATACAAAAACTTCAGTTTGTTCTGATCTTAGCATTCCCGTCCAAAGAAGTGTCTCTTTCACTCGCTTCTCTGCCTCTTGTGCTGTGTGTAATTTTGCACTGTCATAACTGATACATATGACAGTCTTGCTGAGAGTTCCTTTTATAGACTAACAATCATCAGATTTGCTCATGTCCCCATGTTGACAGAAAAACAAGATCTTCAGTTTTATCAGCATTGCCAGTTCAGCAGTCATCACAGTCAAGTCACACAGCGAATGTCCTTGAATACAAAAAGCTTTTGGGTGTAGGCTAATAGTCATATGTTTCTTTACTATCTAACACAAAGAAAAAAAGAAATGCATCTTGCGAACATCTCTGCAATTAAAATAAAATCACCTTGGTCTAATGTCTCTGAATTGCTGTCTATAGTGATGGATGCCTGGTGTTGGAAGGGGCTGTTCACACACCACTAGTGAAGTATCATTTCAGCCCCTGGAGAGACTGCAGAGCTGATGTGGGGTGTTCGCCAAGTGATGTCCCTGACTGAGCCCTCCATCACACTTTTCACGAGATGGACAGAGAGAATACTCTTCCTCCCCAGAGACTGATTACCTGCAGTCGGCTGCTGGGAGAGATTAACCTTCCAAGTTTAGAATAGTAAGGTTCTACTGGTGTTCAGGGTAGTTTTGATACCTTTTGAGACCTTTCATATCTATGTAGGACATTTGGGTTACTGAGGCTAAAACATTAAAGCTATAAATTTAAAATCTAAATGCTGATAAATAACTAAGTTATAAATGGCAAATGGTGGCTTTTTACATATATATTATAATATATATATCCATTATATATGCTCACTGGCCTCCTCTTAGGTACCTCAATCACCCATTCACATGGTAGCAACTCAGTGCATTTACACATGGTCAAGATGACCTGCTAAAGTTCAAACCAAGGATCAGGACGGGGGAAAAATGTGATTTAAGTGACTCTGAAAGTGGCATGGCTCACCATAATTGGACAATACAAGATTGGAAAAATGCTGTCTGGTCTGATGGGCCCTGATTTCTGCTGCAACATTTGGATGGAGGGTTCAGAATTTGTCATAAACAACATGAAAGCTTGGCCCCATCCTGTCTCTTATCAATGGTTTAGGCTGGTGGTGGGGATGTGATGCTGTGTGGGATATTTTTTTGGCACATTTTGGGCCCCTTACTAGCAACTGTGCATTGTTAGAATGCCACAGCCTTAGTATGTTGTTGACCATGTCCATCTCTTTATAACTGCAGTATACCCATCCTCAGATTGCTGTTTCTAGATAACACATATGTCACAAAACAAGTCATCTTAAACTGGTTACTTAAACATGACAGTGAGTTCGCTGTACTCTTGTGGCCTCCACAGTCACCAGATCTGAATCTAATAAAACACCTTTGGTATGTGGTGGAACAATAAACCACATATATATATGTACAGGTGACAAATCTGCAGCAACTGTGTGATCATGTCAAAAGGGACCAAAATCTCAAAGAAATGTTTAGAACACCTTGAATCTATGCCATAAAGAATCAAAGCAGTTCTGAAGGCAAAAGGGGGTTCAAGTACTAACAAACTGTAACTACTGAAGTGGCTGGTGAGTGTACTTCTGTAAATTTATCAGTGACACGTTTCTGAAACACATTCATGCAAGTCTATGGCATCTGAAATTTCCACTTTACAATGGACCTTTCAGAAACAGACAGGGACAAAGAGAGGAAAAAGGAAGAACGCTTGGGCACATTGTATTCAGGCCTTGACCCTTGAAGCAATGATGTCAACATATGGGTGGTTGCATCACCTACTTCTGTCTTGGGAAGAAAAGTCTGTCCAACTGCCGAACCTCAGTTTCAGGATGAGCAATGCAGATTCTGTTGTAAACATGAAACAGTTGGCCATCTCTTTTTCCTTACAAAGGTGCTGTAGAGATCATGGGACATGGTTATACTTTCTGCTTGAGTTTTGCAAACATGGAAATTGTGCCTCTCACAGCATTTTTGTAATGAGGGGAGTGGGACAATGGGGTGTTGTTGCAATGTACCATCTGCTCTCTATACAGGTGCATCATTCTGTAATAATTCAACTATATTTCCTTTGTATTTTTGGATTCCAGTAGGCCTGTGCTTTGGTTCCCATTATGTTGCAGATTTATTGACAGCTGGAGAATGCCCAGGCTAGTAACCTCACAAACAAACAAACAAATAAACAAACAAACAAACAATCACTCAAACAAATCAACACCAAAAAGGGATTCACATCCTTGCTTTTTGAAGACAGCAGTGAACAGTGGTGCTCATAGCTTGATAAGACCCTGACCTTCAGCATGCACAGGTGCAGAGCGCAAACTCTTGGGATGAGAATCAGCATCTCAAAATCTGATGCCACAGTGCTTTGCCAGAAAACAGAGGATTGTGCAATTGCATGTGGGGAGAGAGTTCAAGTGTCTTCGGGTTTTGTCCATGGCAGCAACAGGTCATTTGGAACTGTGTATTAAGCGATGTGGATAGTGGATACGGTAAGTCATAGTAAAGCAAAAGCTGATTTTGTAAACCAAAGCTCAAGAAGTTGAGCTGTGATTTATTTTTATCAATAATTCTGGGTAGTGACAAAAAACAATAAGGCACCTTAACCATGAACCATATGTCCATGAACTGTCCAGAAACAAGGTCAAGAACTCGGACACAAGGGGGAGCTTTGATTAAATGAAACCAGCTATGGTGGTTCAGGCATCTGACCAAGATGCTATCTACATCCTTACTAAGGGAGGTATTCTAGACAAGTCCATGGGGCAGATTAAGGCTATGTTAGAAAAATGTCACGTCCTTTCTGTCCTAGGAAGGCACTGAGCAGGAAGCAGAGAAAGTGGCCAGGCACTGCTGCCTCTGCACACCCATTCTTGAATAGGAATGGATGGTAAGATAATGAGAGGGAAATTATTACTTCTCTTTTTACCCTCTGAAGCAACATTGTAAGCAAATTTCCAACTTTTGTTGCATAAATCCTTTTAATTTATCCAGTTTATGCCACTTCTGCTAATTTTGAGGATTTGAAAATGTTCCTTCAAATGCATGACATACTGACCTATGTTAAATTCAAACAAATACAATACAATTAAATTCTAATCTAATTCTAATCTGTAGATGCATAATCTGTAAATGTTTAATATTCTTACTTAAAGAGGGTGCCATTACCAGTGGACCCTAGAAAATGGTCAAGACGATGTTAACTTCGTCACATAAAAAATAGCTCCATATATTAGACATGAGAAAGTCTTGCATTTCTTATGGTTTTGTTTCAATACTGATCACCATTCCTTCAAAAAATTCCACTTGGTTGAGATTCATGTCATCTGTATCACATAATTAGTACTTATGGGCTCATTTTTCTGAGTCTGTTATGTTCCTAATGGATTCAGTCTGCATGGATTCAGCAGAGCAATCACTGTCACATTTCAGCATCCTGAACATGTGCTAGCACCATACACACTGCAGCTGGAAATACAGGAGAGACAAAAGCAGCAACCAAATGCGCTACATCAAAGGAATTCACAGATTTCATTATTGATGATGATTAATACAGATTTCTGTTTTTTCCATGTCGAGTGAATAATAGAATGTTAACTCAGCGCTTCACTTCATTTGCTTTTACATGGAGTTTCAGATTAACAAAACCAATTACATTACAAAAAATTCAATGGTGGTGATTCTTCTAAAAGGCCACTCTGAAATACCAAAACCAAAAGAACTGACATGCAGCAGCTATGCCTAAATCAATCTGTGTGCTCTTCCAGAAAGGGAAGCAGTATTATTTGTGATACAAATTGAAATTTCAATAAATTTTAATAGGAGAGAAATTAACCCTATTGTAGCAATTTTCTAAAATATCTCAAACAGTATGACTCCCTTTATTCCTATAGTATTGTGTGGCATCAAAATTTATATTAAGAGAATTTTGTATACCATTTTCATTACATAGCAACCCACAGCAAGTATTATCTGCAGCCAAATTCTGTCTTCCCTAAAACCTTGCTTGAGTGTTGATTCATCTGGAGTCTGAGTCAGCTAAACCTACTGTAATATTTTATATTTAAACACGTTGAGGACAAAACAACGTGTCGAGAATATTGTTTGCATATATGATTTCTTTTTCTTTTTTTTTATTAATTCCCCTTTTTCTGCAACAGGGGCATCAATCTGACGCCAGCCTTAGACACTCTGTGTAAGAGATTTAACTAAATGCTGCGAACACTGATGCTGATCAGACTGAATCTCTCTGAAAATATGCTGTAAAACCAGAAAAATATGCTGCTCATTCACATTACATAGCCGTTTGTTTGATTAATATAAAAGAAGCAGAGACTAACCTAGCTATGAATATTAAACTTTAAAGGTAACTGTTAAACACTTGTTCATCCAATCCTATGGTAAGTCATTTTGGAAAAAAAAAAAAAAAGAAAGAGCAACTTTCTTTTTGTTGAAATCAGCAACTCCCTATTAGCACTGAATTTACTCAGTAGCAAGAAATCTTGCCATATGGTGACCGTATACACCCTTTGGGCGAAAGAAAAAACTGTAAAATTTTATTCTACTCTCAGCAGCTAATGAGGGTGAAATACACTTCTGAGACTGTGACCACAAGAGATGATGTGTAAAATTAATGGATATGAGTAGGTACTTCAGCCAATGCCCAATTCACACTATCACTGTACAATCCACCCAAATAAAAATATTTCCATGAGAAAATAATTACCAAAATTGCAAATTCTATTCTCACATTTGCCTTTTTAAAAGTCTTTTGAATGGTAGCAGTGGGGGATAAACATGCATCCAAGAAATATGCAAGTCTCACACAATTCAATATCATATGAGAAACTGAATCATGGATTCAAGATGGGCTGGTCACAGATGATATCCCTAATGAAATTATGCATGACTTTAAAGGCCTCAGTTTATACAACTGCTCATAATACCTATCTCTCCAGTATCTTGGCCACATTACTGACACATCTGTCAGGAAATGAACATCATTTACTCAGCTGCACAGAGAGATTGCTTTGGTTTTACAGGGGAGCTGAGATTGAAGCATAGATTGCAGCCCAAACAAAATTTTACACATGAACTGCTGTAAAAGTGAAGGTTAGAACGACAGCAGAATCATCAAAAGTGTACCACACATTTATAAAGATTTGTTGACACAGGTGACAGAACATTAGTTTATCTGAGCACAAGCGGCCCCAGCCAAGGTGCTACAATCCAGTAACAAACTTACGAGAAGGTGCGGGGATGAGACTCAGTTGTAACAATACGTCTCTGTCATCTTGCAGTTAGTTCATGAGTCTGTGTGGTTTAGCTGACAGAGTCTGGAAATATAACGCTAACCAAGGCTAGCAAACATAAAATATTTCAAGCTTTACTGAAAGGCCTGAAGACATTTTCTTTTTTTTTTTCTTTTTTTTTCCCAGCCTTTGGGGAAAAATATTTACCTTCTCCTTGTAACCGATTCCTTGGGTACATTTACACCTGTCATTGATATGATGCAGATAATGTCCAATTAGGTCAGACAAAAAATAGCAGAGCACATAAATCATGTTCTCTGCTCCTGCAGAAAACGCAGATCACACACTGTCAGGTGTGGAAACAAAATTACACTTCCCATGGGAAACATGGACCATGTACTTCATTATTTGTCTTTTAGAAGGAAAGCAAGTGCACTCATCACACCTTTCCTACCTATACACCTACAGTACCATTATCTCTGACACCAGCAGCTTGGCCAGACATAATTACTGTAGCATAAGCATCTGGGCTAAGATCTACAATAAAAAAAAGTCTGCCTAATGAGTGCTGTAGGTGTTGTGGTTCTCTGTTTTTGTTCATTTATTCTAGCCTGCTGTTTTCCTCTGTCACCTGCTCTGCAGTTACCACTCCTTTATCATTCCCACTCCAAGGATTCCCCTCACACCATCCCAATTTCCCTTAAGGGGCTTCCAAACTGATTGTGTATGTTTACTGCAAATCACACCGTGTGAAAAAATCTTGAGCTCCATCTGTGTCACACTATGATATCACATAGTCAGCCTGTCTGAATGTGTGGTGAACTGAAATCCTAACATGGAAATAAAATCATTTCTATGAGAGCAAGCTCATTTCATCCATGCATTGTGTATATTATGATTCATATTTGCTCAGCAAGTTGCTAAAAAGTCAGAAAGGTCATAGAATTGCTTTGATCATATTAAGCTAAACCAGTAGGATGTTCTGCAGTGAACAAAAGTTTTTGTTTGCGTAATAAAAGTTTAAAAAGTTCAAAATGATAGAAACTACTGGAAATGCCACCAAATAGGATATGAAATCACATCTCAGAGCATTTTATGTGCCATCTCGGTGTATAGACTAGCAACCTCCCAGGGTACTCCAAAGGGGCAATTCAAAAAGGAAATAAAAAATTTTTTCTACCAGTGTTTACAGCTGGGTTTTTTAACATGATCCACTCAGACTAACATGCCTCCTATGTCTTTATTTCAGTTATATTCTTAAACTGGCACTCATAAAAAGTCACAGAAGCCAGTGCAGTCTGTAACATTTTATGAAATGGCTTCCTCTTGGTTAATTTGTAGTGGTGAGTTCAACAGTGACAACTTGATAATAAATTTCTGTGCTTTTTTGCCCATTATTGTTATAGAGTTCAATACAGGAACATTGTCATACAGTGATGACCGCGTCCTTTACCACTGTACTTCACTAGTATAAAGTTATGGCTTTCACATTCCAAAAATCACATACTGTAAAGGGACATCTAGTCTTTGTCAGATTATCTTGGCAGCTTTTCCTTACATTTTTTTTTCTTTTTTTTCTTTTTTGCTATCTTTTCTGCCCAATCTTTGCACTTGCTCAGTCCTGTTTTCCCACTCACCTGTTGCTGACTTCAGGTTGCTTGCTGTCAAGACTTACTCAGTGCTTTCTTGTGAACTATTACTCTTTTACTCCTCATTTTCTGAGGTGCACCTATCAATCCTTTCTTCTTGATATAAGGTTACTAAACTGTAAGATCAGTTTATCACTACGTGTGTGTGTGCTCGTGTGCATCAAGGCAAGATGAAAGCATGGTTTGCTGCCCCTAAGACCTACTTTTCAGGAATCAACCAAATGCTATTGTGTAATAACATTTGTTTGGTCTTCTTTTCTGTTTACAAGTTTAAAGACAGAACTTGAAGCAAAACTACAGTACCACCCGGCAAACTGACGCTCTTTCATTACTGATAAATTATTTTGTTTCTGCAGGCACTCTGTCAATTCACTTTCATCAGCACATGAGAAGGAGCCAGACTGAACAGGTTTCACATCTCTGAAAAGAACCAACGACTCATGACAGAAGGATAGTATCCAATTTTGGCAAGAAGGAGCAGGCAGGAGACAGAGGCACAAAAATTGCTGGAGCTCCAGTGTACTGTATCATCAGCTCAGCATGAAGTTCTCTTTCACTGGAACTATTGAGCCTTGACTTCCCCAACTAAGCAGTGACTTACTACAACAAGTCCTCCATCTCATCAGCCAAACAAACTGCTCAGACAACTTGGTGGTGCCAGTTGGGCACAACTCTCAGACCTCCTTCTCCAAGTACTTGACATTGTTTTATGGAGTAACTGTTTCCAAAGGCAAATCTGCAATTGATTGGCAAATGGACTAATTCTTATATAGCACTTTCTACTCTGAGCACTCAAAGCGCTTTACACAACTTGCCTCATTCACCCATTCACACAAACACTTTTTTTTCTATGCTCTTTCTAAGTAAGTGCCTCTATCTAACATTCAGAAACATTCATATTCCAATGGACGCATCAGAAAGTAACTTGGGGTTAGTATCTTGCCCAAGGATATTTGGCATGCAGACTGGTCAAGGATCAAACCACCAACCGATTCCGATTAGTAGGTGACCTGCTCTATCTCCTAAACTAGAGCCAAGCGAATCAACTAGCCCTGAAAATGGATAGCGCTGGAGCGGCGCTGCGAGGGCTACGTTGTGGCGAGCCTGGGTGGAGCCAGCACTGGTGCCGGACGCTGGTGGTAGTAGCAAATATTCTACTCAGGGAATTCTATATTTACTAGCATGCCTATTTCAGCGTAATGTAGGTCTGACATAAATGAGTGGTTTTCAACCTTGGATCTGATAACTCACAGGGCTGGCAAGAATACACTTCTAAAACAATTCAGATTAAACAATCCATGATAAGGAAAAACAGCTATTTGCCTGCTAATCAAACACACCTTTTGATGATTAGTCACAAGCAAGCTTTGCCTTGGGCTCTAGGTCAAATAGTGACCGAGAGATTTAAGCAACAGATGAAAACCGCAGTGAAAGCACTTCTTTACAAGTAAGTGCTCTGAGCTTCTGACATACTTTGTGCTGAAATAACACATGATTTACGCATGTACTGCTGCTATACTTATTTATACTTTTATTTTCACAATCCAACAGCCATAAATGACAACAACTGAGGGAAACAGTACTAAATAAAATAGCAGCAGGGAAAAATAGAAGATTTGACATGGCTGATCACCTCAGAAGTTGCTCCAAAACCTTTCACAAACAAATCAGTGTATGGATTAGCTGAAACAAAATACCACCTAGGTTTACAGAAATCAGATTTATACATTGTGAGAGTTTGAAAAAAACACAAGCTCGTAGAGTCAATGTACCGTGCAGAGAGATCAATGTGCATCAGAAAGCCTTCGGTATGTGACCCCCACCTCAGCACCTCCCAATGGTGAAATCCTCTGGCTTCGTCACAAACATCCATACAGTCTTTCTCTCTTTCTCACTCACACATACAGATACACACACTCACTATACACCCTTCCATTGTATGAGGGTAGAAAGCCACAATCCTAAATTAACTGGTCTACTGGAGCGTTCAGGGATAAGCTGACACTCTTAAGAATTATCATCATTATACTGTTCTGTCAGAAATGGGTATCAGATTATCAGTGATGAGAGTGAATACTAACAAATCTCCCTGCAGCCAAGTGGCTTCAAGAAAGCGGGGTGGCAGCTGTTGCCCTATAAATCTGATCATATTTGTGCTCCCAGAGGGGTCCAGGAGCCTTCCAGAAAGAGCAACCAGAGCTGCCCAATATGTTGCCATTGAGTATCATAACTCAAATGCACCCAATTCACAGCTTCCCTTTCTTTTTCTCTTTGAACTAAGATTTATCTGCCATTTGCGATGCCAAATAGCTCTGCTAAATACTTATGCAAGGGATGACATATCTATAAATGGTAGAACCCTTGGGCTTTCAAACTTATGGCATTTTAATTTAGACCGTATTAACAAGTGGTTCTGAGAATTTGCACAACAATGCAAAAACTGAAAAGAACAACTCTTTTAACTTTATCAGTATCAGCGGTATTGTACCGTAGCCCTATATACAATATCTTACATCATTTGCCTGGGCTCATAAGTACTTAGCTGAAGTGAGAAGCACCTCTTACACTAACCTCTGTATAATCCCTCACAGAGAGCTTAGACAGTCCTCTGGAGCTCTCAGTGATTTGTCCATCAAAAACCATTTCCTCTCCTTCCAGTTTCTTTTTTAAGAGGCAATGTGCTTGTCCTCAGTTTGAGAACACAGGCTGTAAAGTGTAAACATATAACTGATAGAAATATATTGAAAAGTTCACACTGCCATTGGCATGAGAAAAAAAACAAAAGACAAAAACCGAAGAAACCGAAAGAGCTAGCGCACTTAAAAAGACATCACTAAACCAACACTTCACTGTGAAATGCTATTAAAGAAAGCCACACATTTCCACTCATTTTGAATTATCTACAATACATCACTGACAGACTGGCCATAAAAGAAAAATTGCACTTCTGTTTGTGGAGCACATCCCAAGGGTAAACTCTATATCACATCAAAACCACAGGCCATTCTGTAATGTCCACTGCCCAGTGGTGGTCTGTGATGCCATGGGGTCTCCACATTGTGATCTGTGGCTCCATGATGAAGTGCTTACAGCTAAGGGCATCATTTCATCCTGTTCCACAGGCCCATAGTCTGACTCATCTTTTCTGATATATATCTAGCCCTAGGGATGATGTTCAGTTTAATTATGGATACATGGGACATCAGTCAAAGTTAATGTTTTTCTTGTTTTACACGGCCATCTATACAAGCTGCCTCTGACACACCGTGACCATCCCAAAGAGAATTGAAGAGATCATCACGGAATCTTAGGGACAGGAAGTGAGGAAAGAAGCCAGGTGAAACTTTGAATAATTGATAAGGTCTAATTTTCAAACCGGAGCATGCCTCCAGCTGCTGTCATCTAATCATCATTTCGCAGAGAAGACATCAGAGCCTTGATAAAGCAACAGTTATTATCAGTAGAATTTTTCTTCACCGATACTTGAGAAAGCACTCTTTTGGGGTAGAGATTTCAGTGGTTCTTATGCCAGAGCCATGACAAATACTGCGCTCAGCCCTCCTCTCCTGACAGTGGCCTCCGGCAACACTCAACCCTCTGCAGAGCTGCAGGCAATATGGCCATTACCTTCAGCCCTGTGGAGCTTTACTTCCCTGGGCAGCCACATACTCAGAGATGCTGATGCTCCTTATGAAGGCTCCTCCTTATGGCAGGAATAATAAAAATGTGCCTAGTGGTGCTCACTTGGGAAGATGGCCATCTTTATTGTGTGGGGACGTAAGCAGACACTTGGATTTAGTGAGCAAGTATTGCTATCTCCCTGAGCTGACAGGATTAGTCTCACTATGCAGAGATCACTTAATGTTACTGTAAAATGCTGAATTAGACTGTTTGTACTGTCTAACACGTCTATTTCTAACTGTTTAATTTATCCCTTACTTTGTTTCAGCGGAGCATGCAGCTGACTTATCATGGAGGTTTTCATTTCTTCGTGAAATAACAAGCAGTGCAGATTAATTGCAGAAGCTCCAGCAACAGAACAGAAACAGTCTTTACAAAAATATGCTGCTAATGATTGGGTGTCACCCTCCCTTTTTGTGTCTGTATGTATGTGCCTTTGCATTTATGCCAGACTGTAACAAGCTAGTCTGATGTGATAAAAGAACAGGAAGATACACAGATGGCTGTGGTCATTGCTTGATTGATTTACATTACGATTGTTCTTAAAAATGGTTCATTACACTGAATTTGTAGAACAATAAGGACAAAAAAGCTTTCCCTAAAAAGAGTTAATGACTACCTTTTTATCTGCTGACATATTCCCCAATTACTTCAGCGATTTCCAAACGGGTGATGAAGACTGTCAGGAGCAAAAATGCAAAGTAACTCCAACACTGAGACCAACACATGTTCTCCACTGCTGGAGCCAGGGACTCTTGGCTCTGAGTGAGAGCTTCCCAGCCAGCTCTTCTTGGCACTGCTGTCTCTCTGTCCTGGGCATACTGATTCTCATATCAGGGTTCATTTACATAATACTGCCTGCGACTGGTCTCAGTTTAATGAAGGATGGTAATGTATTTCTATAACAATGTTTCACCCTTCAACATGCCAACATAAACAGGACAGTGTGATGACATCTGGTTGAAGCACTCTTTAACTCTATAATCATAAAGAAGAAAAGCCAGTCATCTTCCAGCAGTGTCAAGGCTTCAGCTTTCAGGAACAAAGAAGCTGTCAAACTTCTTTCTGAATGCATGTTCCTGGCTTCTAGTGTAAAAACAGAGAAAAGCTCTTGACAATCCAACATGCACGGTTAGCCATTAACAAAAATTTCTGCTCTCCTGTAACTGTGCTGTAACTAGCAACCAAACATATATAAACAACTAGCAACCAAATATATATATATATATATATGTTGCTGATGATTATAAATTTGCTTTTTCCCAGTTTGAGGTGTGTTGAATTCTACTCATATACATAAAAAACTTTCACATAATGGTATTTCTTACAAACATATCACATGTTTAGGTTTAGGCATTAAAAACTCCTGTTTTATTATTTGGGTTCAAATACAGTGGTATTTCCTACTAAAATATATTACTTACAAATTTGTGTTCACTGACATAAAAAATGTAACGATTCATATCCATGAGCTCGAAAAAACCCTGGACTTTTTCCAAGGGTTGGGCAGGCTGATTTTGCCATAAAACATGTAAACCCATATTTATTCATAATAAAATAGTATGTTTGTACCCAAATCCTACCAAGCCAACTTTGCACACACATATAAATACAACATGTAATACTTAATAACACCTGGCACTCAGCTCATGCCAACACTGTGTTTTGGGTGGGTTTTTTGGCTAGTTTTCATTCATCTTTGGGTTGGTTCTGTCACACAGACATGGTAATCCTGATGCCTTTGTGTGCAGTAAAAAACTGGAAGCCCTTGGGAAGAAGAGGGTGTCCAATGACATCCTTTAGCTCTAATGACTCAAAATTAAACTAGCTTTGAAGAATAAAAATGACTTTTGTTATTTGACCTAACCCCAAAGCAAACCATTTCTGAAAAATTTACAATCTTTTTCCACCATTTTTATGCTTTCAGTGGTCCAGTAACAAGTTAAACAATAGGCAGCAGACAACAAAGTCACCATTTTTACGGAGCCATGTAAATAATTCAGCAATCAAAGGCTATTTTTTTTAACAATGCCGGTATTTTAGAACAATCGTTCTAAAACAACAAAATTCAGCTCCGACTGAGCTCTCAACTGACTGTAACACTTCACCAGATGGCACCATGTGTCGACTCTGTGAGGTCCTGATGGGAAGTTGAGCTCACACCTTCAACCTTCCAGCACAGGGTTTCTTCTCAAACAATGCAAGCATGGTGGAGAGATTAAGTAGTCTGCCACAGGGGTGCACAATGCTTCATTAGGCCAAGTAAGGATAGATGTCAGTGCCCAAAGCAATCGAGGACCCAGTGAAGTGTCAAAGGACCTCTAATGCAGTCTAACATGTTACTCATTACTGCCCACTGTATTGACTAAATTTAAGGGGGGCTAGAATGATTATTCAAAGGATCAAATCAATTCTTCACATAATGCCTTCACTCAAGATCTAATCACGGCATGCTGAATGTATTTAATGGCGCTAAGGTCAGCAGTGCATAGAGCCATCCATGTGAAGGTGGAGATGTTAATGACTTAAGTAACTCGTGAATCTTACGAAAATCCTATAACCACAGCTGCTATGTTGAGACAGTGAAATTCCATTAAGAAAATTTTCAGAGTGTTAATTATACTGAACAGTTAGGTCTGTCATTCAAACTACAGGTCTGCTTTTAGCACCCACTCTGTTGGAGTATTTGTTAAATTAAAAGTCTTTTTAAATCATATGAATTCTGAGGCTTTAACATGTTCTCCTGATGGGTTCAGACATCTTTTAACCTAGAACAGAAATAACCTCTGGTACCAGAGCAAGGACAAGCATTTAGAACAAACTTACTGAGAAAACATTGGTATGCTGGTAAGCTGCTGGTAGATTTTAAAGTTATGTGTCACTCTGTTCCCACTCTTTCTTTTCCTTTCCCCCCCCTCTTTGTTCCGTGTACTTTTTGAACTATGAAACAAGCAGATATAAATAATTAAAGGTCCAAAGAATGTGTCACTATCCTCTCGGTTTATTAAAAATTTCATTAGTCAGTAGACAAGCTTGAAATCCCCACTGAGAGTATATGTAGCATCTCCACACCCGAGTGTGGTTGCATCCCTGTTTGTGAGCAAGTTACAAACAAAAATGGGGATTTCTCCACAGCCTCACGAGTTTAATTGTAGAATCATTTTTACATGCTTGTTTACACAATCTCATAACAAGATTTTTACACTGAGAATTTATACGAATAAAGCTGAAATAACTCAGCAGAGGGGCTTTAATCGAGCTATATCTCCAGAACTACTGCAGAAGTATCAATATTTGCATTGTTATTAATTCAATGTTAAAATGTGTACACTTCAAAAGACACTCTTACTCAAATCTGTTGTTTGCTTCATCATTCGTGTCCATGTTATTAGGTGTGTAGTTTCAGAACCTTTGTTTCTCTCTGAAAACTGGGAAACTCTCCAAATTTTTACAGCTTGAAAAGGAATATCAGTTGTCGCTGTACGGCAGAGATGGCCAATTAATATTTTCTCTCTTTATAAATTCTACTGGTGAGAGTAGACGCTACGATTAGGCAGTACTTTGTAAATAAATTCTTTGTTTTTATTTAAAAGAGTCTTAACGTGGAATTAGAGAAATAAAGGCAAAATGCTGTAGAAGAGGTTGAAAGATGGGGGAAAAAAAGAATATGGCTGTAGGTTAACTGATCACCATGTTTCTCCATGTTTACAATTGGTGGCTTACACTGAAATACAATCCAGGGGGAAAAATCTGTTGAAATCTTCCAATGAAACAGTGGCCTGAGCTTTGGATTTGTTTGGGCTTTATCAGCACTCTGTCAGTAATTTTCAAACAGCAGCGAGCAAAGCAGATTAGCCTGGCTCTACACCGGCGACACTGTTGACTCATTTGACTCACAGATGAATACAAAATTATCTCTAATTCGTTCAGAACGAGCAAACAGATGAAACATCGTCCAGCATTAGGCTGGATGGAAGGTGTCGTTCCAGGATCGCTCGGCTTTTCACCTCTGCTTGTAGGACATGAAGGTCACAGCACACGAGGCTCGATGCGGGCCAGCTCTCGGCATCGAGACAGGATGGAGGGGCTGAGCTCCATCTCCAGGAGGACAACAGAGTGCCACTGTCACAGAGAGTATATACCCTCTCTGCCACCGAGAGCGGTCAAGTGGAAGAGGCCAGCCCTTGAGCAGGCACGCTTGTGTGAATGTGAGTGTGTGTGTGTGTGTATGTATGCAGAGAGAGCAATCTGGAGTGTGCTGGAGGCTATGGCCTTTTTGACGTGATAGATTCCCTTTGCAGCCTGCAAAGCCAGGAGGGAGCCAGTCAACATCCTGCCACATGCCCTGCTGTTTATCTTCCAAAATCTGGTGGCGGGTTGCATCCTCTGGGTCTGCCCCAGACGCTCTCTCCTCTAACCATAATCACCATAACTTATGGTGACATAAATGACCATGCGCTTGCTGATTTTTGCTAGTATACTGATTTTCTTTTTCTTTTTTTTTACCCTAAAAGACTTTCCTATTGTTAAGCCAAAAAATGGTAGCTGCCAAGTGCCATTTATACAGGTATGGAAATGTTTCCTGTATTTTAACAGATTCAGGCTGAATCAGGTTTCCCTGGAAAAACAAGGTAGATAGCTCAGACCTCGGAGATCATAGCCTCTTACTGAAGAGAAAGAAAGAGCCGGGAAGGGGAGGGAAAAAAAATTCAATTCCAAATCTGCAGCTTCAAAAGTGGATGGAAGCTGAATGCAAATAAAGTTCTGTTACTGTGTGTTGTGATTTATCACTGTGCCGAGCAGTAGTGCCGAGGCAGGCGGTGCATTGAACGGAATGACTCTCCTCACATATTGGAAAAGCAACTCGACAACAAAGGACAGGAAAAATAGAGCCAGACAGATGGATGACCTTCAGTCCTCCTTGATAGGAACAGATAGGGGAATTTGTTTAGAGAGCTAATTGCTCACTTCAGTAAAATTGTTGTCTAGAAAATCCATCTATATATTAAAAAAAAATAAATAAATCATTGGGCACTTTTTTTATAGTCATTTTAAACAATTAGAGGATAAGACTAATGAAGAAACCGTGTTATATTTCACTTTGTAATCTACAGAATGACTATATTTTTATCTTTCATGAAAAATTGGTATTGAATAAAATTCCCTCTACAAACTCTGCATCCGGTGAGAATACAAATGCCTTTCTTATCAAAAGCTGAATTATGGATGCACTATAACCAAATATTAACACAGCACTGACATTTCTCTGTGCCACAATGACATTGCAGCACTCCAACCATACCACACATTGGTAAACAAGCCTGTTCTGGACAGCATCTGTGTATTCAGAATCAGCAAAACTGCCAAATTTCTGCTGAAATGCATCTTTTCAAGCCCCTGTTGCTTTTTTCTCCATCTACACATACAACTAGGGTTTACTATCATGCATTGTTGGACAGAATGGTGAAATGCATGGGGAATTTGGGCTTTTTCTGCTGTTTGTTTAAGCCATTATTTTTGCTGGTGTGTCTGTGAACCTTTGGGATATTGTGCTATTCAGCACATCAAGCAACATTCAATAAAAACAATAAAATCTGCTGTCACACAAACAACAGCACAGTGATTAAAAAGCAAGTCCACCCTTTTTTACTGTAATCAACGCTTCCATTTGGTGCTCATTTAAATTACCGGTACGCACGATTGACTGAAAGGGGGACTTGTGGTTTCCATCTCCCTTCTCTCCATATATAATTCTCTGGTGATGAGTCTTGTCACCATTGCTCTGCCATGGGTGAGCTTCAATCTCCGTGCCCAATGACTGCACCAGAGCAATCGTTCAACAGAGCCCTGGTATTAATCTTTCTTGGAAGTGGTTGGCAATGAACCCGGGCTGCCTGAAAACTTGTGCGGCTGACAGATTCCATGATCAGCCATCACAGCTGGCTGTCTGGTTCATACCTGAACGCCACATCAGTAGAGAGATGGAGAAACTTTAGCCTTCTGCTATGTTTCCATGTTGAGTGCTGTCTATGGAGCACAATAGCACTCTCGTAAACCTTTCAGAGTGGTCCATGAATTACATGTAAAGTAAAGCAAGGAGTATTCTGCTGGACAGAGGAAATCATAATAGAAGAAGGCAGGGATTAATCAGATCTCTTCTTTTCTACTCACCTTATATAATGATTTAAGTTATGTCTTGCTAATCACTTTTCCTTTTTTCTTAATAGATCAAAGAGAAAGCATAGCACTACAGTGCTATGCCCCCTTTTTTTACTAGGGATATGGTAAATATATGACAATTTATTGCAACATGTGCAAACATAAATGGAAATACTCTTTATAGGACACGGCACAGTTGACAAAATTCTAGAAAACTATCTTGAATGTGAATTTCTTAGGGTAGTCTTCAGGAATAGTTATCCAGGCTTCCTGAAGGACATTCAAAGCTCTTCTTTGGATGTGTGCTGCCTGTTGTTCTGTTCTCGGTCAAGACAATCCCAAACTACTACAATAATGTTGAGGGCTAGGCTCTGGCGAGGCTCTGGCGAGGCCAATCCATGACAATGTTCATTGTTAGTTTTTTTTGTTTGTTTGTTGTTTTTTCCAGTATGCTTTTACTGCGTTGGCAGTGTGTTTGAAATCATTTTCATGTGAAACAATGAAGCCATGCTAATCAGACACTTTCCAGAGGATACTGCATGGTGTTTCAAAATCTGATACATTTGACGATTTTAACCAAAAAGTTCAAACTCAAATTCATCCCTCCATAAGACTGTCATTGAATTTCAGGCCACTTCTTGCAAAATTTGGCATACGTCAGCCTTTTCACCCTTTTTCTCTTCCTTACGAATGGCATCTTGACAGCCACCCTTTCACTGTGACCAGTTTTGATGAGGCTTCAGGGAAGGCCCAAATGCATCTCTCAGGACGTGTGTCAGGTCTTTTTGAGAACCCCCCACCCCACCCCCCACTTTCCTCAAACTTTTCAAGAGCACAGACTGCATACCATGCCAAGATATGCCAAGTTTTCCATTAATAGCTCTTTGGAAATCACCTTGTTGTTGCAAAGACTATTTTATGCCTGTCAAGCTGGGTTACCTTTGCCTTTTTCGTAGATTCAACTAAAGAAATGGTAGCAAAAGATGTATTTTTGCAATATGCTGCTAGTAACAAAGTGCCTAAAGATACAATTTTAAATTGTTTCTTTGTCAAGTTGTCTCTTAAGTTAGGTTCATTTTTAAATGCCTGAATGACTACTGCTCAAGACCACTTCTTCTAAAAAATTCCAAGAAAGTATGGCTCTTTGGAAGCAAAGTTCAATGAAATCAGGGGTGGCTCAAGACTTTTGCACTGCACTGTATTTCATTTTCACATACTGCATTATTATCATGAATCTTTAATACCATATGTTAAATAAGAGAAGGTCAGTCCATTAATATATATTTATATATAAATATTTTGGTAGCACTGGTCACATTACTAAGCATTAATAAGATATTGGTAAGGTATTAGCAAGTGCTTAATTCATTATTTATATACAATTACACCTCTGTAGTATGCCATTTATAAATAAAGATGTTTATCCATCTGTTACTGTTACACCTATATCGCTGCTATCACCGCTACTACATCACTGCTTATAATAATCATAATCACTGTCATAATATATCTGTATTTATAAATGACATAGAGGAGTAATGCTATATAAATGATTATTAAGCACTTGCTAATACCTTACTAATACCGTAATAAGGCTCAATAGTGTGACATTATTATAAAGTGCTACCAATATTTTTTAAACGGTTAAGTAATCACAAAAATTGATGCTCTGCATCATAAAAATCCCACGGCAAGGTTCCTCAGACGGAGTTGCAAAAAGGTACATGACATCAGCATGGTGTCAGAGCAATTTCACATGTTGTCCTGTAGCTCAGTAAAATATGCAGAAATGGGCCATTCTCACTAACAATCTCCACATTACAAGGGAGAGCTCACTGCTACTAATCCTCACAGACTAATCTGTGAGAAAGCATGTCACTGTGAAAACTGTTTCTCGCAGGTGTGCTCCATTTTTTCCTCAATCCACACAGTTTTTAACTGGGGAGATATTCTTTGTCATCGCATCAATCCAGTTATCAAGATATACATATTTTAGTTAATCTGACTGTTACATTGTTAGGATAATGAACTTTAAAAAAAATTTGTGTTATTGCTATTTGAATCTTTATACTAATTGTAATGCTGTCATAATATTATAAGGTCATAGCTGAAATGTCTTTGGTCTGTGTATGATAATGAGTTGTTCTTTGGTCCACTTCCATTACTTGATGTGATGTTTGAGGAGCCAACATTTGGCCAAGATATACGTGACCAATAATTACCCCTCCTTTGTGTTGTAGTGCTGCAGACTGTGCTTGCTCATTCCCAGCGGAAAAGAAAAATCAATTACCTTGGCTCATATTTGAGCACTGCATTTACACTCATACGAGACACAGAGAGAGCGAGAGAAAGACAGAGACATCTACTTTTTGTGAGAAATACTCTGAGTTCTTGCGGTTATACTTAGAATCTGAAGTGAAAAAGGTTACCAAATGTCTGGCATAATACTTGTCCTGCCCATAACGGAAACCTATTTAGTTTGGACACCCACACTCTGGGACATAATGTAGATAACACATTACCTTAAGTAAACCAATATTGTTTTCTTGTAAATGATAGCACTGATTTGCTACAGACAAACTAGATTGAAGACTTAGAGTGAAGAAATTAAAACCATGACAAGCTTATAAAGCAGCTTTCTTGTGTCTTCAAGCTATTATGCATTCTTTTGCCAGTACTGCAGAGGGGAGTTGTGCTCTAATTAAACTCACCTCCAAATATCCTTGCCGACACCTCCAGAATACTCAAAAGCTTTTAAAATGTGGCTGATGGGAATTTGTTATGCATGTACGCAGCAGTGCTAATAAATTCCCTGTTTAGACTTCAGCCAAGATTAGCGTTGCAACCTGCAGAACACACCTACAGCGTGCCACTGAGTCACAAAGGTCACTATTCAAATTCTTTGACACATGAAAACCTCCTGTGATTGAACCAGTCCTCAGAGGTAATGCCAGCTGCTGAAGCAGAGCTGTGTGTACTGTTAACTACTGATTGCTGTTGCAAACATCTGCGTGGATAAAAAGCTTTTTACCATTCAACATTATCAAAGCTTGAAAGCTGAAGAGAATTCAGTCTAACAATAACTGCAACAATATTTGTGGATATTCTCTTGGGTACCGTTGAAGTTTCGTTCGTACCATAAACTGCGAAGAAGTTTGCCCCTCCCTTGACTAAATTAATCTTACTTTTGAGGGACCAATGAATATTATTCATCGCTGAAAAAAAAAGTATCAGCAAGGAATTAAGAAGACTTGATTGCAAATCAACTCAACATAATTTGTGCATTGTTGCTCTGTAAAGAGGCTTTTAGAGCACGCAGGACCTTAGAATTGATGTTAAACAGTTGAATACACAGGCCCCTGTCAGCGAGGAGAGCAGTGTGTTCGTTAACAGCTCCATCCCTGCACAAAGAAAGGAACAAACCTCCTCTGTGATAAAAGCTTATTAGCTACCTGCAAGGATTAAATCTGATCACGTGGGGCTGTCGCGGCAACTGTAAATAGATGTCTTTCTACTTGCTACTGTTTCCCTTTGTAAATCACATGCATTTTGATTCCATTATAAGCTCGCACAAAATCTCTGCAAGGCTACAAATTTTTATTCCCCCTGAAAAATGACATTGCTGTCACCTTTAGAGATATACATTCAAACATGACTGCTAATCCACTGCATTTGCTAAGTGCTTGAGGGGAAAGGGTGAGTTATTAAGATTGAAAGTAAAGACATCCTAAACGATTAAACACATAATTAACGGCTTCTGCATGAAGGGCATGACTTGTCAAATCTCTAGCGATTCCTGATTGGCCATCTTAATTCTTCTCCCGAAAAACACATCAGCTGAAATACAAAAACTAAACGACTGAGCTTTCAAATCACCCGAAATATGTCCGCTGTTATTCCTCTGATTTTACCGTCCAAACATCCCTGGAATCCATCTTGATTTATTTATTTTTCTGCAGCAGCCTTCCAAGTTTTAAAACAGCACTAGAACTGCATCTGGGCTTTACATGACAGCCAAATTACGAAGTAGGCCAAAGCTCTCTTCCAGACAAAAATCTATGCCCTGCACTTCCCTCCTATCTAAAACAAGTTCAACAATTGCATCCGTTTGGAGAGAGATAATTAGTCACCCAATGTGCCAAATGAGCAATTTTGTTTGTCTGACAACAAAGTATAAACCACAAGTCTTACGTGACAGTCCAGAAAATCAAGCTGAGCTTTGGCCACTGCCCTAGAACAAGCATCTGTCAAAACAAATGGATCTTGTTTTCGAAATGTACAAACAAAAAAAACATTTCATGATCCATGGATGAAATGAAAAAAAGGAACATTGACAGAGAACTGTGAAATCTCAACAGAAATATGTGTGATAATCATGGCAATTTTACTTTTAGGGGGGAAAACATCAATGGCTTTTGGCAAAACAAACAATGGCATTAGCCCAACAAGAACACGTTATGAAAGAAAAAATAAGGATCCTGATGTCTGAGCAAATCAAATAATAAAAAAATAACCAGAAATACTTTATTAAAATATAAAGCATCTTTACATGATTAAATCAATCATGATTTGGTGAAAATTTACCTTATTAGAGAACAGATAAGGTTCTATTTTGGACTTCTTACCGGAAAAATGTCCTAAAACCATGCAAACTACTGTTAATATGTAAGTATTTTTAAAATCCCTCTCTAATGGGGCTCTTGCTTTTTTGCATACAACTGAAAAGTTCCATTTCATTTCACAGCAAACGTGAGTCATTGTCCAACAGCTGTAGAATGACACTTTGGATATCGACTTTCAAGCCGTATCATTCACAGTAAGAATGATGCAATGTCCAAAATCGTCGATAGTCTATATAACACATAGCTGGTTCAATCAAATTTCAAAGTGAACCATATACAATAAATAATTCATTCACTGCCTTATTGTTATTCAGGGTCACACGGTCATCTGAGCACACATTGAGCAAAAACACTGGGAAACGCAACAGTTAATCACGAGCCCACAACAGACAATCATTCACTTACATTTGCGCCTAAAGGCACTGAATGCAACTTGCATGTGCTTTCAATATATAAGTGAAATGCTATGACATGACATCACCTCGTTACTCTCAAGGTATTCATGAGACAAACAAAAACATTTTTCAACAAGAAAATGTGCTCTTTGAAAACACTCTCTTTTATTTTAGTTATTATGAGAGCTCTCATTTAATACAAAGCAGCTCCTGTGATTTAATGATTCAGCTTAAATGTATTCGCCTAGTGGCCGAAGACCTTGCAGTCTTTTAATTACATACTCCAAGTCTCTTATTACTGAAGCCACCTGATTAAAAAACTGACTTTGAAAATAAGCATAGTTTTGACCTTCTAAAACTACCTAAAGGCAAAATCTGAGTAAATCTATTAAAAAAATAAAAAAATAAAAAGTTATCTTTCATGGTTTGCATTTTTCACCTCTCATCTATGCTCAGCATTAAACTTAATCTTTGGTATAATTATCTAGCTACTTTTCCCATTCCCAATTCAAATAGAAATGACACCTACTCTGTGAACAGAAGGGTTGTCCGCAAGACTCAATGATGCCTCCTCACAAATATCTCACAATAATTCACCCACCATTTCCCTAGTTAAACACAATTCATTCATAAGTAACAGTAGACTGCATGAGGTGATATCAAGTTGTGGATAGGTGTTAGGAAAGTGCAAAGTTGTATAATTCCCACACTCCCCCATGCTCATAAACGGGGAAAACAGCCACTGTCACTCAGAATAACAGTTATTGTGTGCTGCTGGTTTATTAGGTAAAAAAAACAAACACACACACACACACACACACACATACAGACATTCTCATGGACATACACACTTTCTAAGTGGCTATTTTTTTTTATAGTTATGTGATTTACAGAGCAGGTGCACACTGCAGTCCCTCCAGTGTTATAATTGGATAACTGCAGTTAAATTACAGTTTACCTCATTTGGAAGACAGCTGATGGTTACTTGCTAATGTGTAGAAAAAGTTCCACATTTCAGTTGTTTCTCTGTGTTTGAGCAACAGTGATTAGTAACTGTTTTCGATGTTTACGTTTTTTTTAAGCATAAAGAGCATTGTGGCATTTTGAGACAGCTGAGCAAGTCTTCTCTCCTGTATTTATTTCAGTACAACAAGGCCAGACAACAGGATGTTTGGGTTCTCTACAGATTTAAAATGCATACATTTCCCATATGCAGCAAGGTAATTGTGTGACATTAATGTCTATTTCTCCATATGTTTGCTAGCTTGACTTTCTGTCAGATAGAAACAGACACACATATAACTGTCCGTTCTGACAATATCTGATATCTGGTGACCACTAAATATGGTAACCAATAAAAGGTTGTGCTATATAAAAAATAAAAAAAACACTTACAGTATTAAACATTTTAACAAATGTAATGAAATGCATTGTTTCCTCTCTAAGACAATAACAAAGCACAGCTAGACCTGCAATCTGCTATAGAGTGGCTGATTGTTAAGGTCATCATGAGGGGGTGGTGCGATTTGTCTTTTGCTGCCCACCATGTGTCAAGCCCATTATACTGTATTTCCTGACTCAACAGAACAGATTGTCAAAACAGACTCAATTTCAGTAAATACAAATTTGTATCTCAGAACAAATGATCCATCTTTCTCCACCGGATGAGTAGAACTCCGGAGGGGGGGTGACATGCTTTATGGAAACTCTATTTTGAAATCACTTCTTTTTTTTTAAAAAAAAAAGCAAGTGGAGGTTAACTGAGCAGGTTATCACCTCTTAATAATGCTTTCTATATTAAAATGTTTCAGAACATTAGAAAGAAAAGGGTTTTCTTTTTCTTTTTTCTTTTAGAGTGTTTTATCCTTGGCTGTCAGAGTTTGTCAAAAGGGTCAACAGTTAAATAAATAAAGAAAAAGAAAATTGATATTATTAAGAATATTTTTTCTAACTAAAAGGAATTTCATTACTTCCGTGAGTATTTGGTTTGACAGGGTGTGTCACTGTGCCTCTCACGACTGTTTTACTGCTGTCATACAAAGCATGCAAGTATAATTACACCTAATAGAGAACTACAATTAAATTTTTTCATTTGCAACTCACTGTGCAGTATGTCCTGTATTATGAAGCTAATTAGGTCATTTGCTCCATTGAAGACATTGTTTGGAGATTAAGTTGCTCTGACCCATCTGGCTAATGGCCTGGTAGGGTCTCAACTCCTATTAAAATATCTGCCACAGAGGACAAAGAAATATATTGAATCCTATTATTGTCCTAATCTAATTATTCAACATCAGTGGACTATCATTTCCCCATAGCCCCTGACAATTCAGCCTTAATTGAATAAGTAAGCTAAAAGGATTTTTAGACATACACCAGTTTAATGCTGATAATTTGAGCTGTATTATCTAATGTATTTATTTCATTTATTTGAACGTCTCCTCCAGAAAAAAAAATGTAGTGCATGCTGTTGTCAGACCACAAGAATGTTACTGTGATGCATGTTGCATAATGGTCTTACTAAATCATCTCAATGAATAGCTTTGCATCAAAGCAAACACTGAATCCAGTCAGCATTCTTTTTCCTTCTCTTTCTTCAGCTAGAAATGGTCACCTTAATGATCCCAAAGTGAAAAAGTAGTTAAGAAGATAACAGTTATACCACATACTCAAAGGGATCCTTTACAAGCTCCCATCCGGCTGCTATTTCATCGACCGATGGTTGGGGTAATCTTTTCCTATGACTCACATCCATCTGTCAAGTCTAAAAAGAGCTGCATTGATACCCTGGCCTACTCTAGTGCCATTTCAACTAAAGTGCCAGCCACTGGCATCATGTCTAGTATGGCAGAGGCAGATACTATTTCTGGCAAATGTTGTGGACACTGGCAAAATATAGATAAAAACATGTAATTCACCACTTTATAGAGGAGTCCTTACAGGACTCGGTGTCTTGATAATCTCTTGTCGCCCGAGTTAGAAGACTTAGTTCAAAGTGTTGCAGTGTGTTGCACAGTTATTCTGTTCTATATCTCAGAAGTCTCAGTTGTCTCAGTGGGTGACAACCAAACTGACCATAAATATAAATACAATTCAATGACGAACAGAAACCTTGTTACTAGACTATCAACAGCATTAGAGAAAGAGCCGTGTTGTGCTATGTGCAAGGGAAACAGGACCAAAATGTTATACGTTTTCCTCAATGTGTTACGAAATATATATATGCGTGTGTGTGTTTGCGTTTGTGTGTATATACAATCATTCCTCCAGGATTACTTAGGTAAAAAAATATATATATATATATGTATTTTTTCTATACTGGATCATTTCTGAAATTGTTTCCTCATTTGCTAAAGCACTATAAGCAAAATTGTACTTTAACTGCAACTCAAGCAAGCACCGAGTACATCATCAGCATATTATAATTAAATCACAACCCCGCAGCAAACAGTCATCATTACATTGTCTTAAAGAGGTAACGGCAGTGTTGTATCAAAGCACGTACCTCCTTAAAACACTGCAGCATTTTTCAACTCTAACTGGGCACTTAAAGTGGTTTTTACTACAAGCCACATTCTGTGACACTATACTATTCCTTTAAGCTTTTTTACAATCTGACGGATGTGCCTGGAATAAGGACATGTGGACCGGGGAAGCCAGGGATCGAACCACTGAACCTCTGAAAAAAAGTACACTAGAAATAGTTGTGATTATACAGAAGACTTCATAACAAATCGCTTCATTGTTTAAATCTGCAGCTACCCTAAAAAAATAAATATTTAACAATTCAAGTTGACATAACTGACTAAAATGTTTTATGTTTATTGGAAGAACCACATCATTTTTAAACCGTACATGTTTATTAATATTGCACAACTCATGTTGAAATGTGTAATATTAAGGAGAAAATGGCGCAGCTTTACTCGCCTGAGCAGATTCATATTAATTTCCCATCTGTTGATAAACTTCCAAAACTCTACCGCAGCTGCGCTACCGCCCTTAAATTGCATAAGATGTTATGCAGAGGATTCTGAGAGCCCTCCAACCATGATTTTGGTGATTTTCAGGTCAAACTGCACACTTAATAAAGACAGCTTCAAGCTTTCAGCACAAATCTAAAGTTTGTTCAATCTCCCTGATTATAATGAGGTCATTTATATAAGCCTCCTATAATCAGGTAAGATAGATATCATCTGTTTTCTGCCACCACCGACTAATATAATAGTTATACTTTAATCAAGGATGATCATTTTTGTAATTAAATGACTGTGCCCACTGAAAACAAGATGTATGAAAAGCTTGATCACAGAAAAGCTGTTCAAGATGGTATTTCTGAGATGTAATAGATCTGTCACTGACCATATTTATCTAATGACTGTTGACGTAAACAGTGCAGCAATCTCAATGAGGTTTTTATTAAACTGTGACAAGCTTCAGCAATTGATGAAACCACAGTCTTTTAAATTATGGGGCAATTTTATTATAAATTAGCATGTAATAGCCTGTTTTATTCTGCAAGGTTTTCACTTTATGATAATTTGATTATGTATTTACACAAAGATTGAAAGCTGAGTGCTCATGATGCTCATGGCTGCAGTCTTGCATTCAGAAAATTAACTTAATTTGCTTGGTGGAGTGCTAAGAAATGGCCTTGAAATGGGACATCAAGGCCTAGATGCCAACTCTCCCGTTTCAATTATAAAGGCTAATATCTTTTCAAGAAAGACAAACATGGCCACAAGCGGTGCTTAAGTCGAGCAACAGGAGGCCTCGCCAAGGGCAATGTGGCTGCTGATAAACTCACGAGTCAACAGGAGATTAAATCTCTGTGTCCCACTTGGCACATAATGGGAGAGTTCAAGCGAATCCAGCCTAGTAAGTCTTTGGACCTACATTCACTCAATTTCTTTATCTCATCAAGTGAATGTGGCATTGAAGAAAGTATGACAAGTTTAATTTCCAGTGGGTGGTCATGACAAGCAAGCCCTGGATCCCAGTGCAACAAACAAACTTAATTAGAAAGGAGCAAACGCTGCAGCATACCTTCTGTCATGCCTGCAGAAACGAAAGCTTTTGTTTTTGTAGCGTACTTGCGGTAGAGTTTGCCATTTCATGACCTGTGTTGCCCACATAATCGTCCTGGGAATACACTACCGTCAATTACGATGTCCTCCCTTCACCATTATCCTGCCAACTACTCATTTAGAAACAATTTTTAAATACGAATATATGTATTTAATATTTATCCATATCATTTTTTGAAATATGTTACAAGGCCTAAGAGGGGCAACTATTGCAAACACCATTAAATAACCCAAATCATTATATTATAATTATAAAGTCAACCTGTTTACTACTATAAGTAACAATACAGATACAAAATAAGGGAAAAAAGCAGGTCCAGTAATAGCTGTTTTATAGTGGGTTTAAAGATATCATAAAGAAAATTATCAGTGAAGCCTGACAGACAATAATGATACTCAACCAGACCTAACAAACCTTTTTTACTGATAATAAATGCCACTAACATCTCTCTCTCTTTTTTTTTAAATAGTGCTATCTCTGGAGACCAACCCTGTTTGCTACAAGGATAGGCTGACCTGCTCCATCAATTACAGCTTCTTGTTTCCTAGCCAACCAAATAATAGGATATTTGTTGACTCTTGTGTATTCTTTTTTGGCTTTGGATATAAACATTTTTTTTATAAACTCAACCAGGAAAAAGAGAGTGCGGCACAAGTATTACAGCAAAAAAAAATCAAATAAAACTATGTCACCAGCATGTACATAATAAAGGAGGCATTTTGAATAATTAAGCAGCGATGTACCAAAAGTAAAAGGTAAATTAATAAAAACAGCTATGATCTGAGAGGTGTCTTGTCTCATTTTATACACATGAACACACAACATTTACACAAAATTTGCATAAACTATAAATTCTTTCTATCTCTAGCTTCCCACCAGATTTTCTCATCCTTGGACTCCCAGCGACCACACCTGTTTCCAAGCTTCTTTGCTTAACTATGCAGTCCTGAGGTGTACAGTGAGAGGGCTGGGCAAGCTGTGGGAAACACAAGCTGATAATGTCTAATCCTCTGTGTGAAGGACATATTAGTCTTCCCACCCAGTATCCAATATGTTTAACAAACCCACAACTTCCTGCTGAAATTTGACTGCAGTACAGGCTGTTTGCAAGCATGCTCATTCTCAGTGCCATTTAAAACTATGACACATTATGAGGATTAACATAATTTGCAAATCTTGTGAATACAAATAAGGCTTAAAACTGTAATTTGTCTAAACACAAATGTAAGAATAAGCTACAATCAATGTATCTTCTTATATTCAACCTTTTAGGTCAAATATAATCTGTGTTATTTTTGCATGCAAATCAATCCCTATATCCCGGGGAGCCAAATAAGACTTCATAACTCCACCACAGTGTGAGCTGTAGAGTAGATGGGGAGGAAAGAAGATATCCCATGCTAACCCTGTGTCTTGAGATCACATCATCAACACATTGATGGAAGAAAAACTCTTTCTCTATTCTGATTCTGAACTGAAATTTTGAGTTATCTTCACACATCTTAACTCTGTGCTACAAATACATCTAAAGCGGTAACATGACAACAACTTCTGGCGAGCAGCAAATATGGCTACAACTACTCATAAATAACTCTCACACTATCTTGAATTTTCTTTTCCCATTTCACTGGGTGGAATTGCTTATGCAAGCGAGTTGACACACACTTTGCAGAAAGCCGTATTTGAATCTTTGCATATGCACCATCCTCGGTGCATATAGTGCATCTTTGGCTACCATCTCCTCCAAAACAATTTCACTCGGGGGAATTGCCACCTTGCAATACTTGCATTATGCAAAGCAGTCAAACCAATCAGGCCAAAGCATGTACAGTATGCAAGTGCCAGCTGTTGTAACAGAGATCACTCTTCATATTAATATTCACGCCTTTGTTTACCTGCTGACAGCACTGGCTGCCGGATTGCTGTTTAGTGCTTTCATTAAGATGTCAATCAAAAAAATCTTGCCTTCCAAAGTCAAATCTGTGTGATCTTTTAAAGACTTTATGCTTTTATAAGATTAATTTGTATACTAGGGGATAGGTTTTAGGAGAAAGGGTTTTCAATCAACCACCTTTATTCTGAGACTCTACCTGAACAGGGCGAGCACACAGGTCTTTCTTTCATATGGACATATGCACAAGTAACAGCGTATTCAACAATATTTCTGTTCTGACTAAAAAATTAGAAGGTGGAAGGTGTCTCTTTTTTATTTTAAATCCAGCAAGAAAAAAAGCTCTATGCATTGTTCAGAATACACTATGGGCCTCTGGCATAGAGAAATAACAAAGCAGAGATTTTCTATCCTCTATACAACTGTAGTGAAATGTAGTCGTGAAATGATTTGAACACACTAGGACTGTTATCAAGTACACTATCACTTTATGAAAAATAAAATACTCCTTCCTCATACTGTAGCATACATCAAATTAGTTTAAATCCTTGTGACAGCATACGAACACAAAATGTTCTTAAACTATGGCATCGTTTTCTGTTTTGATTGGAATGAATTTTTACATGCTGTATAGGGGTTCAAAATCATCACCCAGAGGAAAAAAGGACTGCTGATGCATATTTTGTCAACAGTTACGTTCTCTCACTCTTGGGTCCATATGACTGAATAAGGAAACAAGCTCCATTTAGCTTAAACAGTTGTAACATGTTAGCCACCCTGCAATGTGATATAACATGACACCTCAGTAATGCTGACAGATCAGATTCTAAATGAAGTGCAGAGCACAAGATTCTCAAACATAAGTTGGGCAATATACAGCACCTGCTTCAAGGAAGCAGAAAAATCCTGACAAGCAAGCACCCCTAGAGTGTGTCAAAACAAACTGAGCAGTTTATAATATAATGGCAATTATTGCTGCTGCCTCGGCTTCATCAAGCAGCAGAGGGAATTTTTTTAGGATCGTTTCTGATTGTCACTTGAAGCTTGAAGCACTTCACATTCAGCTGCTAGCACTGAAAACTTTTGGGTTGGGTGCGTGGGCTGCAGGAACTCAAGAGCATCTTTACATAAGTTCCTAAACTGCACAAGCCTTATAGAAAAAGGGTTACTTGTCTAAACATTCACCACATCACCTTGAAAATAGAGCTGCAACAAATCAATAACACAGGTCAAATAAACTTGGGTTATTTATCAAACAAAAATGCCAAACATTTGTTGGTTCCAGATTCTCAAATGTAATTTTCTACTTTTGTGTGTTTTCTTCAATGTAAATGTTAATATCTCTGTTTTTTATTTTTAGACAGAAAAATAAGCCACTTTGAGGAGGTTATAGAGCTCTCATAAAAAAGTTGATTTTTTTACATAACTGTTCGCATTTTTTTATGTGATATAATAGAACGGCATATTGATGTTAAAGAAATATCCCAACAATTCTTTCATAGTGAAAGAATAGGGAAAAAAAGTTTAATCTTTGCTGATTACAAAGAAACACAATTAAATTCAGCTTTATTTATATACCACAAATTCACAACAACAGTCATCTAAAAGGCACTTTTATTGTTTGGTAAAGACCCTTCAATATTAGAAAGAAACATCAACAATCGCACGATCCACTATGACCAAGCACTTGGCGAAAGTGGTAAGGGAAAACTCCCTTTTAACAGGAAGAAACCTCCGGAAGAACCAGGGTCATGGAGGGGCAGCCATCTGCCATAACCAGTTCGGGCAGAGGGAACAGAACAAAAGACACACTGTAGGAGAAAGAGTCATAAAGTAAACCAGCAGTCTGACAGTGAAGTGTTCTGTTAGGATAATAAGGTATCATGAGCTCTTAGATAACGTGAGGCCTGATTATTCAAGATATTGTCTGTGAGGAGAAGAATTTTAAATTAAATACTGAATTTAACAGGAGCCAATGAAGAGAAACTAATATGGGACTAATAAGGTCTTTTCCAGTTAGTCCTCTTGCTGCAGCATTTTGGATCAACTGAAGGCTTTTCGCAGACCTTTGAGAGCAACATGATGATAATAAATTACAATAGAGCAGAGTAATAAAGGGCAAAGTAATAAATGCATGGGATGCAGGGTGTTTCTAATTTTAATATTGTGCAAATAAATTAAGGCAGTTCTACATATTTGTTTAAAGTGGTCTTGGAAGGACATATCCTGATCAGTGTTGCTGCAGGCCTAGGTAATGCCATCTAAAGTAACTATCTTTACACACCAAATTTCTAAGATTTTTAGGACAGAGTACAATAACTACAGTTTGGTCTGAATTTAGAAGTTTAAATTTATCATCCAGTCCTTTATGTCTTTCAGACATGCGTGTAATTTAACTAGTTCATTTGTATCATCTGGCTTCATGGATAAATAAAGCCCACTTATCTGCACAGTAGTGAGAGAAGTATATATAATGGAAAAAGTGGTGGTCCTAGCAAGGAACCTCACTAACTTTTGCGTGTGAGAATGACTCCCTGCTTACATGCACAAATTGTAATCTATTAGATAGATATGATTTAAACCAGTACAGCTTCTTTAATACCAATGCAGTGTTGCCATCTTCTAAGTACAATATTGTACTTAGGTATAAAAGGACAAGAGGCAGAGGACAGAGGCATATGGCATTGAAATTGGAGTGATTCCTCCACTGTTTTCACTTCCTTTAACTTTGTTAAAACACTTTTAAAAAGTGTATTGTACTGAAATCTATTGTCTAGTGCTGTGTAATCTATTGTTTTAAATTTAAATTTAAATGATTGTTAAGAAATGATTTGATAAAATAGGGTTTACGGGAAATACAGTTAAATGTTCTAATTTGTGGCATATGTCAGGATGAGATCCAGTGTGATTAAAGTGTGGGGATAGGCTAATTTACATTTTGAGAAAAGACACTTCCATCTAATAAAGAATTAAATGAGGTGTTGATACTGACATTTGTAGCATCTACATGGATGCTTAAATCATCCACAATAATTATTTTATCAGAACTGAGCACTACATCGGATAAAACATTTGAAAAATCAGACAGAAATTCTGAGTACTGTCAACAAGGACAATGGACAGCAACAAGTAAAACAGTTTTTTGACTTTTCCAATTAGGATGGATAAGGCTAAGATTTTCCAAATGAATCAAAACTCCCTGCAAGCCTTTGATTGATTAATAAGCTCGAATGAATGATGCTGCCTCTCTTCCCTGTGATTTGGGGGTGCTGAATCATTTAAACTTGCATATTCAACCATGGTGTAACCAGGCTTCTACAAGGCAAAATAAATCAATATGTTGATCAATTATTAAATGAGTTCTTAAAAGGGAGTTAGAAGATAGAGACCTATTGTTTAATAGCACATATTTGATTGATTTATTCTTGGGTTTAGTTGAGGGTGTTATTCTTTTTTTGTTTCATAGGTAATTGGGACCAGGCACGGCCTCTATGGGGATGGGTTTTGAGAGGATAACAGGAAGAGAGAAACTGGAGAAAGGTGTGTAAGACTGAAACTCTGTCCCCTGGTCCCAACTCTGGATAGTCACATTTTTAGGCATTTAATAAATTTGTCCAGATTTCTAAAAATGAGAGCTGCTCATTGGATGGATGTCATCACTCCTAACAACACCAGGATTTTCCCAGACCTTTTCACACTTATCTATGAAGCCTGCATCATTTTTGGACACTGCTCAGACAGCCAGACCCCAAGGAGAACATGCAGCTATACGTGTCACCACTGGTTCGAATGGGGAAGGGACCTGAGGCTTCTGCTTCAAACTATGCTTCCTGCTCACAGTCACCCAATAAGCCTGATTTGCGGGCTGGTGGAGAGCTAACTGGAGCTAAGCTAGGCTAAGCTAATTTTGGTCCGCACCAACTACCAGGTACTGGATCATTACTGGATTATCTTCAATGGCCTCAAAGTTTAATGCCAGATTCTGACACAACTCCAAAGGGATTTGTGTCTCCAGCTGGAATCAGTCTAGTGCCCTTTCACTTGCCAAGCAAATCTGTAAACTACCATGGAGTCACGTCTCTCTGACAAGCATCCTTAAAAGTCATAGAAACATATTACTATCATTAGCATATTACATATTAAGGGCGTCCAGCCATCTTGAGAACTTTAGGCCCAATTCACATAGGCCTAAGGTCTGGTCAAAGACTCCCTGGGGACAACCAGTCACGAGAGAAAAATGTGTATCCCCAACCAGTTGGCAAGTGGTTGCTGACTGGTCTCTAGGCCAGTGTGACTGCTGTAGTAAAAGGCAGCAGAGAAGCTATAAAACCACATCCATGTAATGACTTTACTGTGTCATAAGTAACATCACGTACGTGGACAATCATGGTGTCTCTGTGGAACAAAGAAATAAATCTGGCTGTCTCTTAGATTAAATTCCAATTCATGTATCACAATTAATATTGGCATCTTCTACTGCACATGTAAATTTCAAAAACAGATAAGCTACTGTACCCTGTTTTACTATGAATATCAGAAGAAAATGATTGCAGGTTGATTCTGCAATGCCATACATAGTACAGTTTTCTTTATAACCTCAAATCTCAGTGCATCAGATGTTGTACAGCTTCACCTTAAAACAAATTGAGGTGATGTATCTTAAAAGGCCAGTATTGCACTTTTGTTGTTTTCTGATTCCTCTCCCTGCAATTCAGCACAGTCTTTGTGAGAAGTAGTGCTCCCATGCTCTTTCCAGGCCATGGGCTGTACAGTAATCAATGTTGATGAATGACTAGGAAGGCTCTCTTTATTCCAGCCCTCGCTGAATAGAAAGTTTCCATTATCTCTCACAATGTATTCACTCTATCAAAGTGACAGGGTTGAGGCAAGCCACACTCCATTGCCCTCACTGTGCCCATACGTACCTTCATCCGTCTACTCCAAAAAACAGGGAAAGCCGGAAGAGACTGCTAAAATAACATTGCAGAACCCTACAAAATCTATAAGACTTTAACTTGTGAATCTCATCCATCAAAGCTGTAAGGATACAATGACATGCATGCGGTGTGCAACAATATCCACTGTAACGCTGAATAATTCAACAGACAATGTAAGTCACCTTTTCTTTCTGTGAAAATTTGGATCAAAAGTAGCTTTAAAACACTGTTAGAATGAAAACTTTTGAATTTGCTACAATAAATTTCTTCTCAAACTACTTTTGTGTGGTCTGAACTGCATGGCCATGCCTGACACTTACACAAAGAAATTTGTCATGAGCACCGCCAGTCAAGTCATTTTCTGTCATAATAATATCAGATAATATTAAGTTTTATTACTCCAGTCTTTGGTTTCATGTGGTTAGAGTTAAGGGTATTTTGATAAAACTAAAAATAGATAGGATTGTTACAGTCCTTCAGGTAACATTGCCAAAGCTATTAACGTTGCTAAAAGTGGCACTATAACACTCAGATCAAAATTCTACAATTACTTTACAAATTCCAAATCTTATTCTCCATCAACAAATAAATGGTTGAATGCAAAAATTATGTTCTGCAAGAGCAGAGCCTTTGACCTCAGAGCAGCTTCATTAAATGTTAACAATGTTGCTCAGCAAACTCCTCATTTATTTTTTGGCCAAATTAAATAAATCAACTTTCACACTTAAATGAAAATGAACAGGAGTAAACTCATGCATCTACAGTGGTTTGTTAGGTTAATCAGTACTTAGTTATACTTAGTTATTATTTTTCTAATATAAAATATAATATGAATAGACTTGTTGCTCTAGACTTTAAAACCCATCTATTCAAAATTGCATACCCTTCGTCATGATTCCGTTTTAGTTTATTTTTACCTTGTTTAGCTTTTATACTGTCTACTTGTTTTTTATTTTTCATTTACGTGATGTTTTTATTTTTTTTGTACTAATGTAAGGTGACCTTGAGAGTCTTTAAAGGTGCCTATAAATAAAATGTATTATTATTATTATTTTATGATTATTATTATTATTATTGTACAGGTGTAAATTTATAACTTAGTTAACTTAAGTAGTAATAACTTAAGACGAGCTATCAAACTTTATAATTAATCGCCTTTTGACACTTGTGGTAAATTTGTTACCAAGTGATGCTTCAATAATTAGACATAATTATTAAGAAGAGAATTAAGAATTGTTTTGATCACCTAGTAAGAAATGCAGTACAGAAATCTGAGTCAATGTGTCTTAGCCCATAACTAATTTAGTTATATATCAGTTCCTCATGCTTTTCAGCACTGATTAACTACAACAATGAAAGTGCTGACAGATGAGAAACATAGATCATCTTGTTACAATGCAATGTCCTGCTAGGAAAATCATGGGTGCTGGCATTCATTTGAATGACATTTTTCCATGCACCATCCACGTTAACATTGTTACAGCCAACCACACAACCCCATGGCAACAAAAGTCCTCAGTGGCAGGTTGCTTGAGCAGGCCAATATACAGCTCCCATACAGCAAAAACTCAGGAATGCCAACAAATACGACAAAGCGATCAAGGCATTCCCCCGGTTTTCACACTCCCTAGGTTCTAATTCAATCAAGCATACCACCAAGCCAATCCATGGAAGTCCTATCCTGTAATCCATAGAACCCCAAGGATCTGTGGCAAAAAACCCCAGTGCCAGACAGCACAAGGATGCCCTCAGAGGTGCTGCATCCATTGCTCCTGACCGTTTTCATGTGGTTACAGTAAGGAAAAAAACACACTAAATATATTTTCAACCCGATTATGGTGGCGGGGCAATTTTTCTCAGCATACACTAATTCCAAATCCAGAGGGAATACAGAAAGTACAAAAACATAAGAAACACAACCGTTATGTCCTCAGAGGGATTGACAGCCACAAGACTAGTGCCGACATTTCTGAACTGGCACTGCCACTGGCTTCCTAAAAATCTCACATCAGATACTTTCTGCAATTATGTTAAGATATCACAGCTGAACACAGAGAGACGATAACATAAGCTTGTGTCCTCCAAGGACATGATACATTAACAGATTAACAAATATTGGATACTGCACATATGCTAATCATTCACAGTCATAACAGTCATAATACAGTTAGATTAATTAAAAAAGAGAAATGCCTGTCATAATAAGCGACCAGAACACAGACTAGTGCCAACCTCCTATATGACTTTTACTCTGCTGCCGTGGCTTTTTTGGAAGCTGATTTCATTATGTTTTCATGTTGTTAATCTTGCGTTTTTTATAGTCTCCTTAGAATGAGGTCACTGACTTCTATTAGTTCACGGAGGAGGCCTGCATATTCTGTTGCTACACTACTACACCACCCCCACTCAAAAAAGAGGGAAAAAAACAGTATAGATTCATGAGATGGAAGACAATGTTTTCTCATACTGTCAGAATTTAGAGTTCCAAAAATGTTCCCTGTTCTGTCTTTATGCTGAAAACGGGACAAAGCATTGCTCTGTGGAAATATGAATTATGAATATGGGACTAAGATCATCTTGTTGTCTTACATCTATCATCCATTTGTATTTCCTTTTCTTTTCAGTGCTTCTAAGTCTGGAACATTTGGTGATCTGATGTCTCAGACATTCATTATTTGGAATATTATTAAACATGACAACTACAGAGCCCAGTAACCATAATGATTAATATTATGGGATGACTTTAAAAAATAAATAAATAAATAAATAAAAAAAAATAAAAAAAAAAAAAAAAAAAAAAAAAAAAAAAAAAAAAAAAAAAAAAAAAAAAAAAAAAAAAAAAAAAAATAATAATAATAATAATAATAATAAATAACTACTATGAACGTCTGTCTTTTAATGCAAG
>VUQG01006313.1:2373-23505 GCA_015106755.1 Etia nguti | reverse complement strand
TTCATTATTTGGAATATTATTAAACATGACAACTACAGAGCCCAGTAACCATAATGATTAATATTATGGGATGACTTTAAAAAATAAATAAATAAATAAATAAAAAAAAAATAAAAAAAAAAAATAATAATAATAATAATAATGACAGAAAAGAGGCAAACAACTAAAAAAAACTAAAACATCTAAAGAAAAATGTTGGACTATGTATAAAGGGTCAAACGCCACATGTATTGGATTTCAGGATATAAAATCACCAATTAAGACTTTGAAAAGATTTGGAACACAGTCAGCTGTCTGCAGAAATGAATTTCAGAAAGCTCTAATTATTTTTCCCGAATTCTTCCTGTTTCGCTGAAACTTAAGCTGGTTAGTTTTCTCCACTTCCTGACACCCACCAGATGGTCTTGCTTGCAGTTGTTATACCGAAAAGCACTGGGAGTAAACAAGACAAAGAGGCTCAGTCTGAGATGCAAGCTTAAACTTGATGAACAAATGTTGTCTGTATTGCATAAAGCCTTAAAAACCCAAATATACCATCCAATCAAAAAACAAAAACAAAAAAAAACACAGGAGATGAAAATAAAACAATAGTTGTTATTAAGATATTAATTTAAAATTCAGGTTTGTGTCACTTTTTAATATGTGTTCATTCGCCACAATAAAGACTGCTCATTGTACATATCTAATTGGCTACATATGGATGCACATTATTATCTTGAAAGTCAAGTCTCTCCCATGTGTACAGGACAAGACTTCTCAAGCAGCAAAAAAGGCCTACATCCAGGTTACAGTAGCAAGGAAAGCCCATTATCCTTTTTATTGTAAACCCTGAATAAAAATGTGTTAATTTTTATTGCCATTGCTCAGAAAACTGTGTCATGTAAGAACCTTATCTGGATTTTATTGTTTCTATCCAGAAAAGCCAAGCGAACACCTGTAAATCCAAAGTGCATGAGTTGCTCAGAGCACTGCTTGCATATAAATACAGGCAAAGAAACCAGTTTTTATTCCCTCCTATCAGGACTATTTAGTTACAATGAAAGCCTCCATGAGACTTAAAAGCTCCTCAAACCTGAAATCTGTGTTTATATCTTATCTACAGAAAGAGACTGATATGATTGACATTAAAAGCGATATTTGTCTATATCTGAAAGCGATCCCCTCCTCCTGAACAGTTCTTAGCCATTGCAAAGGCTTTCATCATTGATCCTCAAGAGCCAAATTTCCATCCCCTGAGAATATTTATGTTACCTAAAACAAACCTGTGAATGCACCTCCTAAACAAACAAGGGTTTTCCTATCAGTCTAATTTGCTTACTGGGATATAAACAGTTCTTACTGTGGCCATGGTTTGTGCCCAGGTGGATGACGGAGGGAAATGACACACCGCTATTGTGATGCAACAGCTCTTTGGCATTAAGCTTATAAGGCTGCTGGGATCATCACTGCATGCTAATTTTTCTGATGGGAAGGACCACAGCACAGTACTTCAAAGGTGACTGAACAGCCTGCTGTGGTGTCAAATTAAAATGTTATTTGTTACTTTTTCCTGCCTCTCAGCCAGGGTAACCTGGTGCTGGACAGGTGGATCATTTTTCTTTTAGCAAATTTATTAATGGTTCACCTGAGAGTTAGTCTTGATCAGTAAGTGCCTTTATATATATATATATATATATATATATATATGTATATACCTTCTTCTTCATTATTCACACTGATATGCTGTAGTGCTGTGCTTTAGGTTAAAATGCACTTTTGTCCATTTTTCTGCAAACTTGGAAAGCTCCCGTCATTGCAGGCTCTTCCTGCAGCATTTGTCACAGGCAATTTTGTCGAATACGCAAAACAAATGTCATCATCCATCAGCTATAGGTGACACTACAAAATGAATAGAGTGTGTGTCAGTTACTGTCAATTACTGTGACTAATGCTGAGTAGAGTCTAGGATTTTAAAACACGATCTTATTGTTGATGAGCAAGCACAGTATATCAGCCCCTGAGTCTCTAAAGCCCCCAAATCCTCAAAAGCCTATGTTAATACAGGCAGCAACACTTTAATATTTGTTTAATTTCCTACAGCTTTTTCAGGCTTGCCTCAGTTTGTTACCTACCACCTGTACTGTGCTTGTGTTGAGATCAGTAGGTCTACTGCACAAACTCTTCTACTGTGCCCCCTGCAAAGACTTTCTCTGAGTGTGTTTATCAGATTTGTATAATCCCAATAAACTAACTGTTCATGGTCAGTTGGTCATTTTGGATGATGTGTATCTTGTGAGCACCTCACGAGGTAAACAAAGCAGGGCAGGACAGGCAGTTTAAGACCAAATTTGAAGATAATTCAGGAACCGTAAAAACAAAATTAGTGGGAAAAATCCTGCCTAATCAGCTCAGACCAGGAGCACATGAGAAAGCAAAAACACACACAAAGTATAATGATGCAGGCTGAACACAAAACCCAAAATAATTAGCCAATTAAAGGTGTGAAGCAACGGAGAGGAGCCAGTGTGTGCAAAGTCTCAAGGTCAAACACATTTAAATGCAAATTTAAATAACCGATTGGTGAGGAGGATGTGTGGTTTAATGACTACATACAAATGAAACCATCTGCCTCCGTAAAGCCGAAGTAGCTTACAGAAATGCACTTACATTGTGCAGTAAATTAGCAAATTGCCTAGATGAGTTTACAGTGCAATTACACTAAAAAGTGATATTCACATAAAAGGGACAACAAAAGCCAGTTGAATAATGATAAATGCAATTCAGGCTCTACAAGAAAAATAAAAGTCCTGGGAGAAGAGGAAAAATGGCAAATATTGCTGCACTGTGCCACATTTGCTGCACCCACTTTTGTTGATTGATAGCATGTGCCAACACATACCATGCATTTATTGATAAGTGATTGTTTCAGGCTGGGAACCAGGCGGGATAAGACAAAGTGTAGGAAAACCACATCTGAAATGCCAAGGGTGTTGAAACATTAATAACAGAATCAATACAACTAAAACCAGGCTACACAATTTCTTTGTGTCAAATGTGTTAAAGCGCTTTTTGAGAACAGACATGTCATGCATGTCGACACAGGCGCAACAGCTTACCGACAATCCGCTAAAATTTCTCTTAATGTATTCACATACAATCAGATATTGAAAACAAAATGAACGAATAAAAAAACACAACAAATGATCTGACTCTTGTAACTTTAATCTGCTTGTGACAAATAAAACATTTACTTTGTGTCAAAGTAAACTTGATCCTTTCCTTGATGATGTGTTGTTCACTTGAGTTTACCAGACATTATTTTCTGTCTCCACTATCAAGAACTACTGAATGAATGTGTGTGTGAATTTCACACACACACACACACACACACACACACAGTATGCACTCAAGTGTGAATTCCTCAGATTTAATTAGAAGCTAATTTTGAGTCATTATACAACTGCAAACAATATGGAAATGAGCTCACAGGTTCCTGACAGTTCAGTTGACTTTGACCAGAAAGAAGCATGACAAATTGAAGAAAAAACTATCTTGTTTGCTAACCAATTATCTGATAGCTGAACGGGGGCATCATAAGTCGAGTGCGGAGGCTTGACTGTGGAAACTTGTCTCCAAAGTGTTATCATCAAGACTTCTGTATTCAGACTTACAACGAATTTTCTTTTTTAGAAGCTGCTGAAATTCAAATGTAGAAAAAAAAGATTAAATAAAAACCTCCATTAGCAGCGTAAAAATTATTTGTCAATGACTAAAACCACTGATGTATATCCCCAATTATTACTGAAATTGGTGAAGGTTTTTTTTCCCCAATCTTTAAGAAACTATGAAATATTCAAACTAGTTGGTGTGTACTTTGTGATTCCCTGCTACTGAGGCAGTATTTGCATTTAATTTTTCAAACCTCCTAAGCTCTTTAATTTAAAGAGCAAGGTGAAACTTTTTTATATACATTTCCACAATAGCTGAAATTCTGCAGGTCACAGAATATCTCTTCACCATCCCCAGTTCTCTTTTTTGCATCGCAGTGAATAAGAATATACACAGAACAGATATGTGAGCTCTTTTATGTATGAAAAAATGCTTACACAGTACAGAGGAATTCAATAGCTTATAAACAGTTCATTTGATGTTTATGTAAACCTACTGAAGTTGAATCTGACACTCAGGATTTTAATTTAGTGTCCCTCAGTTTCTGTGTGGCAGATAACTGAAAGAATTATGGAATAGTGTGAATAGTGGACACAAGCATCAAAATTTTTATGTTTGTTCCTCTGGAGCCATTATTTGAAAAATCCTATTAGCCACTTGAATTTTCAAAATATCTAAATTTGACTATTATTTCCATCTTAGAAAAGAGGGTTTTTTTTATTTGTTCGTTTGTTTGGATTAGTCAAAAGCAAAAAACAAAGTTCAAACTAGAAGGTTTTTCAAAGTTTCTTTGTTTTTAATAACAAGTAATTGTAACATGAATGTTACATGTTACTCCAGTGGTCAGATGGTAATTGTAACTCTACAGTGTTGTGCAGCTCAACGGATTACTGTTTGGACATCTAACATTCAGTAAATGGAATTATTATGAATTTCATGTATTCCATGCATGGAGAGTCGTCTCAGCACCACATGGAAGCTCCTGTCAGGCATCATAGCAGCTAAGATGAACAGGCCCATGGCTGAAAAGAACTGTAAGGAACACCAGAGGGGCAAAACATCAGGTACTGGTAGATAGAGCAGTTGCTTGAGACTGTAAGACTGGACTGACCAACCTGTGCACCTCCTGGATTGAGTACAAGAAAGCCTATAACTCATTGACTCACACATAGATCCTGGAATGCCTAGAGCTGTACAAGATTAACAGGACCCTAAGAGCCTTCATCAAGAATTTTGTGTGGATGAGGAGAACAACACTGGAGGCCAACTTCAAACCAATGGTACAAGTCACAAGCAAGTGAAGGAGATGCACCCCCCTGGTGTTCTGCATAGGCCTGAACCTCCTCATTATCATTAATGAGACTGTCTACAAATACCAATATTAGCCACCTCCTCGACATGGATGGCATCAAGCTGTACGCCAAGATTGAACGAAACATCGATTCACTCATCTATACTATACAACAATGGAATGTCATTCAGACTGGAGAAGTGTAGTCAGAAAATCAAGCACCCTGAAACTGTATGCTAGGCGGGAGGAAGGTGGCAGAGTGAGTGTCAGAACCAGTGTCCAGGATAAAACAACAAAGATCCATGAGTGCATCAGGAAGATGGTCATAACTGGCCGGGTGCTTAGTAAATATCTCAGCCACCAGAAAAACGAGATACACCCCCAAAGGTGGTTGAGAATGACTGCGCCAAGATCCTGTGGGTTTTCCAGATAGAGACAAACTGGTGATTACTAACCGACCAGACATAGGAGTGGTGGACAATGAAAGGAAAGGAAGCTGGCCATAGTGATAGATATAGCTATACAAATGATAGCAATGTCAATAAAAAGAAATATGAGAATCTAGAGAAACAGCAAGGGCTGAGAAGGGAGCTCGACAAGATGTCGATGGTGAAGGCAAAAGTGGTCCCCATGGTAGTTGGAGCACTGGGGGCAGTGACTTCCAAGCTAGGCGAGTGGCTTCAGCAGATCCCAGGAATGACATCCGAGATCTCTGTCCAGAAGTGTGCAGTCCTAGGAACAGCAAAGATACTGCACAGGACCCTAAAGCTCCCAGGCCTCTGGTAGAGGATCCGAGCTTGAAGGATAAAAGACAGCCCACAGGGGCAAGAGGATATAAAAAATTTCCCTCTCGCCCCTGTATATATATATATACATATATATGTGTGACACCCTCTATAAACATTCATGTCGATTTTTTTATAGTTTTTTTTTTAAGTTTAAAAGATGATTCAGGAAAGCACCTGAACGGTTATTATTATGCTTTTTTAAACTGAATTTTAATCACAACCTCAAGTCAACCAAAACTAAGCACTGACTGATTTTGCACTTAACATTGAACTCTTTAACCTTTAGAATAAGTGAGTAAATCACGGCCGCCCTAATGTTTATTCCACTGTCACATCATTGTGTTTAAAAATGTACAAACTTTCCTTTCAGTTCAGTGCTGTGACTCATCGGCAGCACTAAAGTAAACTTACTTGATTGGATTATACGATAGATGTTGAGCACAGTAAGCTGTAGAAATAATTCCATTTGCATCAAATCAAAATAGTTATAAAACCTAATTACACAGTACAGTTGCAGTAAGCCTAAATATACCTTCAACAGCTTCAGCCATTTCCAGACTCAACAACAATAAAGGTTTTGAATATACTGGTTGTTTGTTCCAATAATCTGAAACTGCATATCATACAAAATTTTCATCTCATGCGATCTTTTAGCTTATATCTGAAATTATAAAACCTGAATTTTCAAAAGACAACTTATTCTAAATTCCAGTTTGTAGACTCTAAGAAAGTCTTTCTTTGCTTAAAGTTAAACCCACTTACATTTAAACTGCAAGTCAAATTTAGGTCACATATTGTCTGTATTTACTCATTGTTTAACAATGACTACTTTAAGAAATTCAAGAATAAGATAATAAAAATAAAACGTATCATTACTTTCAACTGCCAAAATTAGCACTTAGGTCTCTGTTAATATTGCTGGCTCTGATTTTAAAAAAGGCATGATATGTTAATTACTTGATCCTAAATGATTTGCAGTACACTTAAAAACATACAAGTGTGATTAAATGATTGATTTTTAAAAAACTTTTTACAATGTGTAATCAGAAAAGTCTATACTGCACCAGGATATTAATAGCAAAAGATTAGACCTATTCTCTCAGCTCAGTGAGACCCATTAAAAGCCAGTTTCCTTATTCTGTAAGCCTAATTAACACTTTAGAGCTAAGTCAGCCCACATAATGTCTCAAGTTTAGTTTGACTCAAAGACACATAATTGTCAGTAGAAATAATACATAATTACCTGTCTAGTTTTTTCAAAAAATGTCCTTCAGTCAAAAATGGAAGGCACTTTGCTCAAACAACCTTAAGCATTTTTCTGCGCAAGCTCCAGACCTCAGTCAGTGCAACATAATGGAGACAAACTTACAGCTGAGCAAAATAAAAGCAGCTATTTGTCTGAGTTTGAATCCATTAACCTTTTAACCTTACAAGGATAAGTATGTATGTTTACATTAGTGCTGAACTTGTTAAAGAAGTACAAAGAGTGGTTAGTTTCTCAAGTTCTCTGTTCATAAATCTGAATCCCACAATAATCCACTTTCACTTGAATACTTTATGGTTTCCGTCACACCACCACACTCCAAGTTCTTTGGAGCAGCTGGAGTGCTCCTAATATTTTGAAAATGTCACATTTAACAGGATAATGACCCTTTACAATAAAAGCATCTACATCCAAAGTGGCAAAAAAAATTAAAAATGAATTTCTGTTTGAATATAAGTGAATTTTACAAGGTACTGTGCACGAGGATGCAAACGCAACATATTGCTATAATGACTACACATGGGAGATTAGATTGGATTGATAATCCTCTCGTCTCCACTGACACTTTCTTTTATCTGAGTAAGTGTGCTTCTTTGCCGAGCTCTTGTGCCACACGAGGATTATTTGCAAATTTTGCAAATTGGTTATCTTGTTTAACACATTTAACAAGCTGGCAGGTCATATAGAGGTGAGCACACATAGATATGTGGATTATGAACTGTGCTTAATATTATTAATATTTATAATTCATCTATGACACGAAAACATCTGCTGCCACTCCAGTATAGCGGAAGTAATTTTGTTTGTGCTCCTCAAAATTTTAAATTGTGCCTTTTCAAAAACAATGCACTGTGTACTCTGATAATCCAAAGACCTTGCTACCAACAGTTTTCACAAGGACTTTTCCATGACCCAGCTCAGCTTGGTAAAAGGAAGCAACATAAAACCATTTGTCTTTGATTTAGTAAAGTTATTTATTGTGTAATGATATAATTAACAACAAACGCAAAAGCTAACAAGCTTGTGGGTGTTGCTAAATCCATGATAGAAATAATCAAATTTAACAGAGCAGTGGTGTCAGTTAATCTACAAAATCTAAACAGAAAGCAGTTTTGCTCCCTTCCAAAACTAAAACAATGGCAGTAACACCCCCTGTGCCTAGTGTATTCAAAATAAAATAGCTTACTATGTTTTTTGTGAGTGAGCAGTGAGAAAACGAAGCCCAGTTTCCAGGCAGCAGGACGAGTGCCTCTGAACAACTAATGTCAAACAACAAGCACTTGCTTTGGCACTTACAAACCTAAATGTAAGCAGCTACTTGCTTGCAAGTTTAACAAACATAAACAGTATAGTCCAAACAAGGAGTAAACAATGCCACAAAACATGAGCGCAGAAAGTTGAGGAAAGCTTATATTAAATCTCAGTCAAGTTTAAATTTAAGTGGGTCAGCAACCCATTTAAGGTGAAGATGGTAACTGGTGAACAAGAACAAGCCCACCAATCAGCAAAGAATACCTTATGCAGAATTTAAAAATGACAGCACTATTTGATGCCCTGAAATGAGAACATATTGACTAGACCTATCCAATCAGAATCAAGAAATCAGGAAGCACTACTATCTGGGGCCTTTTTATACATATCGCAATCTCCTTCATAAACAATATTTCAGTCGGGGAAATGTACTCATTTTAGACAGATTTTTTTCCCCATAAATAACTGTTAATCCTGAACCAATTTTGCATAGAATAACCAAAATTATATGGAATACGCATTTAAAAGGGTCTCAAATTAGTCACGCCGACTTATACGAAGAAGGTTAGGGGTTCACGCCCAAGTGTGATCTAGGATAACTGCTTAGTGATTACCTTAAAGCTGTCCTTAAGCTAGGCGCATGGCCTTTCCTGACCACGAGAAGGCTAAGTGATCAGCAGCTGTAGTCGTTAGCTCACAAATGTGACTGCATTTTGTATCTGAGATTTGGAGCAACTGAAGATGAGCTTGTGTGGCCAGCAGTCCTTGCCTGAATATATTTAGATGAGGAAAAACTGGCCTGCTTAAAGTCACCACATCAGCATTACTGTACTTGGGCTAAAAGATTTAAAGAAGCAAGGTGCTAATGTCAGCATACTCAGACTGCACATGGTCAGACAGATACCAGGTAAAGTCCTCTGGGATACAAGAAGTTACAAGTTCTACATCCTTAATGGAGATTTGTTTAAGCTTATTACAACAAGAGATGCATATTAACACAGAATAGCAAAGGCCAGGATCAATAGGGCAAAAGCCGTATGTACTATATGTATGTATGTATGTATGTATGTCCACTTGTCTTCTAGTCATGAATACTTTTGCTTTTCCATATTTATCACCCTCCCACTATGTGGGGTTACATTCTCCGTTTGTTTTTGTTTCATGTGTCACGTCCTTATATATCTACACGGTCACCAACATTTCTTTCCATGATAAAATTTTGACTAAATACAGGATGAAGAATTTGTAAAAGCACCACAGGCCTGGGAAAACCTGCCAGTAGAGCAAGTGTTTGCTGTTGGAGTTAATGCTGGTACACTGATTGAACAAACTGGGCACTTTTACCTGTAAGGTTAAACATGTTTCATTTTAGTTTCTTCAGACATTTTTGCCTACTCTCTTGCATTACTAATTAAAGGTATCAATAATAGTGCATGACCTCTGTCTGCAAATATTATTTATCTACATTCACCAGTTAAATGCTGTGGGTTTTAGAGAGTCTTTGTTATGTGTGACACTCACACATTTGTTGATGACTGACAAAGTTTTACATGCTTTACATAAACTTGTATTTAATAAGTTTATTCACTTGTGCATTACATTTTGAAATCATATATTTCAAAGTGTTTATATATGAGGTGCAATCAAATCAGCTCATTATAAAATAATACTTAAAAAAAAAAAAAAAAACAGATCTAAATTTGGATTATCTTTATTTCAATATCAACTTCTTGGTTATGTCAAGAAGGCTTCTGGTGATTGCAGTTTTTCTTAATTCCACACCTGTGCTCTTGTACTTGTGCTTCTGTGATGCCCATTAGATCTCCACCAAGAATTTGCAGGGAGGTTACTGTAGAACTCCAGATTGACAGTCTCAGTTCATCAGTCTCACCTAACCTGATCCAGTGCCTTTGCACTTGGAAACTGTGGACCCTCCAACCTAAAACCTCTGAAAGCTGCTACAACTTAGCGAGAACCACAGCTGTCATCACCACCAATGATCCTTCACAGTAAATTTGATTGAGTTTGCAACAGAAACATCTGCTCTCTGCTCAAGTTTGAGGTTCGTGGTGAAATCGCTGAATCCACAGTGCAAATGGTCAGAATGGGACCTCAAGGGAGTGATGTAGAAATGGTAGTCACTGAAAGCTGTTGGGACATGTGCAACAATGAATGGTAGATTAAAATCTACTAAGGTTGTGGCATTTATGAGGCAATTTACAATTTATGTTTTCAATTGCACTTTTTTATAGTGCAACCACTCAATGACCTCAATCAATACATTTGAATACATGTCATTAGGAAACATAGAAACAAGGCAGTTTTACGAACTTACTTACTGCTAACTTTTCAGAGAAAGACAAGTTGATAAAGCAAGGGTTAAATGTATTCAGATAACACAATATCATCTGAACCATTGCTCGTATACATGATCTAAACAGATAAAATATAAAAGGAATGTGCAACAAAGTGTGAGTCGTAGTAGTAAGTCATAATACTAAAGCTGTGCCAAAGGTGGGTGTGATTTTCCTAAACTCCTGATATCTTATCATGTCACCTTCCGGTAGAACATTCTCTCTCTCTCTCTGTCTCTCTCGCCCTCTGTCACACACACAAATGCACCACACACACAAAGATGTTTATTACATCATCGTCTTATATTTACAACTAAAGCTTAGGTACAAATATTCCTCCAAAGTGCTTATTACCTGCTGATCAGGAAGTCTTTACATCACTTAAGACCAGCAGTAGGAAACTTCACACCATGGTAGCCCCAGGTGGTAGCAGCAGATAGTCATTTCAATTTAGTTTGAAGGTCTTCATTACCTGATACCTAACCTGCCCTAGAATATATATTTTTTAGTTGCTGTTGGGAGTGGAGATGAAAAAAAAACTATATTTCAGCTGCTGATTTTTTTCTCTACTAAAAGTATAATGAAACTTTAATGCTAAAGTGACTACAAGCTTTTAAACAACTTGTGTTTCAGTTTAGAGTAAATTATTGCTAGCAAATTATTTTAAACCTTCTTCTTCCTCTAATGCATTTTTGAGGGGGTTGCCTGTTCAAATATCCTTGAAAAGAGTGAAGTTTAGATATTTTTCTGTCTAGCACTTAGATCGAATGTAAGCAATGTCGATCATTGTGATCTCGTTTTAGCTCAGCTACAATGTTTCTCACTCTGCCAGGTGCTTGTAATTGCACTGACTGTCAGAGGGGATGGGATGTGCCCTCACAGTGGATGTCTATAGACAGATGGACTGAGGATTGGCATCGACATCCTGACGGTGACAGGTCACAATGCCTGACAACAAAGAAACCTTCCACAGAGCAATAATCTCATATTCTGTCCAACAAGCTGTTACTGAGATGTTCAGAGAGCAACAGGCATGACATAGATGACATAGATATTGCTTTCTCATTGTTCCCCACAACAAAAAGTTGGGGAACAATGAGAAGGCATTACCAAAAGTTTTGTTCTTCAGGACAACTCTACTAAAGCCCTGGTCATTTTGGGATTGTCTCTCACCTTGTAAGTCTGGCCATATTAACATTCAAGGTGTGCCAAGGTCTTGGATCCACAACCTTAAAGGTATGGCAGTTAGTCGATGCAAAATACTGAATAATTTATGGGAGTACAAATAAATTCCAAGCAACAACACAACGGCAGACTCTTGGGCCGATTGGTTATTAACGCAAAGTTCGTCAAGAAACTTTGGGCTGTTAAAAAGGGCATTTGCTGAATATCTTACTCCAGGGTGGGGGTTGCCAGTGCATACAGAGGCCAAATCAATGTGTGGGAGGTAATGAATTTGAGCAGAAGTGTGAAGTAAAAGACCCACACTATGAGTTTGATGTTATTTGGTTACCATCTATTATGAGCAATCCTACTGTATTGACAGAAATTAAATATGACATTTACTCAAAAGTCCACACTTTGAAATTTGTGCATCACTACCATTTAACCTCCACTAATTTATGTGGTGATAATCTGCAGGCAATTCATATTATAACTGCTAAGATAAATTGGAAGAAATCAGCTGAACTTTCAAGAATATAAGCCATTTACTTTCAAATTATTTGTGGTGTTTTAAAAGGAGCCGATTATGTGAGCCCATAACACAGAAAGCAGATCTGTATGCACCAACTGCGCATTATGTGTAAACAATCATGAAAAGATTAGAATTAGAAATCATTTTATTGGTTTAATAGCTAATGGTTTGGTCCTGATAAGACATTTCCAATCAAAGGCCTTCCAGTGTCTCAAAGACCACAACATCTCCTGTCCTGGTGAGCCTTTTTCGTGTTTACATTAATTTCTACTGATGCTATGAAAGGACATAACAAAACTACAATAAACAATACATTTCTCTATTCTACAGATGTAATTAGTGCCATATAAATATACTATAGTATTAAATGTAATAGTCAAAACTTTCAACTCTTCACAACATGCTGAATATACATTGGATGTCTCCAGACGTGTTTGATTGTAGCAGGTGAACGATGCTGATCAGAAATTACTGCTGGTCATCAGATTTTACTGTGAAATCAAACCTAGGAGGATGTCACATTTAGGAAGAGCTCCCGCATACATCAGCAACTCATGTTCATCTTCAAAATCAATTAACAGATGCCTTTAAGGGACGTTCACTTGAGGCATCTCCTTGCCATCTGCTACACCGTGACTTTGACATTAAAGCCTACTGTGAGAACATTGAACAACCACATAGGAAAGCATTTCAGCTGTAGCTCTAACACGGTTACACTTAAGGTAAAATAAAGATCAATTAAGCACAAAAAATTTTGCAGTAGCAAAACAACTTTATAAATTGGAAACGCTTCTGCTTTGCTTAGGTCAGTTGGCATTATTCATTTATTCCTACTTTTAGCCAATATTAGATTAATTAAAAATAGCTTAATATGAAACATGACACATCTTGTATTTAAATTCACTAGAGCATAAAGACACATATTAACAATACCAACGTCATAATGTAAGAAGCAGTATAAGATGGACCTAAAGAAAGAATCTCAGCTCAACTGTGAAGCAGATAGTGTCCCCTCTGTGATAAGCTTTTTAGAATAGTGGAGTGACAGATCTCTGCAGGCTTCTCCACAACCACACACACCGTCACCATCTCCACCAGCACTGCTCTGACAGCTGGAACACAGGACAGTAGTTATCCAACATCATAGAAATAATTACCTCATGCTACAATAAATGCAATGGTAAAAATGGAAAATAGGTCACAACATTAAATTAGCACTTTCACAAGAAAGTCTGAAAAACGTGCTCTGGCTCTTGGAGTGTCTTGTCATTATGTGGCATTGTGTGAAGGTAACTGATTACATGCATGTAGCTGTCTTCACAGATGTGGAGTATGACAAATGTAGGTATTTTAAAGCAGAAGCAAAAGAAGCGATCTTTGCATAGTATTACAAAACTGAGGCATCATTAAAGACAGATATGTCGTTTTATCATCTTGGCATTAAGTTTTGGAATGTGGTTTTATGGCTGTAAAAGCTGTGATCTGACAAAAGTGGGCTTACCTTGCGGCTGCATTAGGAGAAAAAACCTCACAAGCAGAATAACGAAATTAATTACGGCGCTGACATTTTAACACTGTGAAGCCTATTGTCTAAAAAGCAACTGAAGCCATTGAGAGAGCAGCCTTGCACAACATTTTATTTGGCTCCTGCTGCTACTGTGTACAGATACATTTTGATAAGGTTCACATTTTCTTTTATTCTTTTTTCTAGCAACATAAAAATACAAAACACAATCTAGATTCACTTTTCATTGAAGTGAGAATCTGCTGTCCTATAGTTTGTGTTAGTGTGAGCTATTCCTTTCATCCTCAAATCTACACCTGGCTTTATGCAGAAACAAAGATGGCAGGCCCTGCTTGGAAAAATGAAAAAATAAATTAAATAATGATCTAAATTAAGATTTTTTTTCCCTTTCCCTTTTTCTAAATGACAAAATGCATTTAGTAAGAAATATTCTCCTAGATCAACTTCTAAACACTGGAGGTCCACAGATATCATGCGAGTACACAGAGCCATTCCTGACTATTGTTGAAATTAATGTGGACGTGCCTTAAGATGCAGAGCTCAGATGGCTGCTAGATGCTGGCTCTGAATAAAGCTGTTTTGAAGTGAATGGGAAAAGTTCCAACTTTCCCCTAGAGAGAGAAATTCAACTGTTTTGTTAGTTTATTTGTTTGGCTTTTTAGAAGTTGGGCACTGAAAAGATACTTTTTTTTCCTAATGTGACACCTTTCTGTACAAAGAGTGCTGTGTTTGCAGACATGTTTTCCTATGTCTCACTATATAAGACTCAGCTGTGTTTCTGGTCTATCTCAGTACCTCTCTGGTGATTTGGGGTTTTAGCCTTGAACTACAGTCTTTTTCCTTCAATATGAGTGTACAGCATGCCCCTTTTCTCAGTCAGAGCCACCTATTGCTTCATATACCCAGTGCTAAAATCAGCGGCTATGTCCATATTTTATATATACTCTGTAAGTATACAGAACGACTGAATAAATCAGCGTAAATGTTGGGCAGCAAACCTGACAGCAACACTACACACACAGTGAAACGTGAATGAATGACGCACAGACCTGGAAGTGCTAAATCAACTCTTCCCTCACTACTTTCTGGTCAAGTGATTTTTAGAGCAACAGTCACACACTCGTGGGGCTATACAAAGGATGAAACACACGGCTGTCCTAACTCCTCTAGCTCAGCTCTGCAGTAAACATCTCAAGACGTCACAATCGGTGGTTTGCTGCTTGCTTTAGCAAAGAGTGTCTGGAAACCTGTCTGAGAGCTCACTCAGGTATAGCAGAAGGCCCAGCAGTGACTCAATGCAAATCACCTCTGCACACTGGCAGCTCTTTTGTTGTTATCTCCTCTGATACAGTACGTCAAGTTCATTTAGGGATCTCATAGAAGCCTGGCCAGAACGCATTTACATTCCAGGATCCTGAGAGCACCATATTGACACAGACTGCGCCCAGCCAAGCTTTACCTTAGAGTATCAGCTTATGATTCATCACCCAAAACTGACTTCTGCCCCATTTGAAAAACCACTGTATATCCATTCTGGGGTTTTTTTTTGCACAATTCTGCTAGCCATTTGACATGTTTTCATGGGATTCATCATCACCAATACTCAACATTACTGCATAAGACAGTGAGACTATGACTGCTTCAGTTTGATGAGCATATACAAAAGACTACCCTACACAATATTAATAAGAGGCAGGAAGGAAAACATAAATCACAGACACCCAGCCCACTTTTGAAATCTTCAGCTAAGTTTCACTTTGAACCTGGAATACAAAAGGGTCAATTACAGAGAGATAATCCATAACTAATTTACTTGATTGATGGTCTAATTATGCCTGTTTATGTCATGCTTGATAATTCACTCTTTGATAAGCATAAGCACCCTCTTAAAGCTCAGAGCTGTGGCAATAATGAGCACACAAACATGGGTATTGCTTGGAGCTTTTCTCCGACCCTCAACATGCTATTATATCAGCTAGATTAAATCGCGCTCATAAGACTTACTGTGTCTGTGTACATCTTTTCGTGTATTACTTTATCATTAAATATAGTTCAACTTGAAGAGAAAATGTATTGGACTACAAAAGTTAAATTTGTGTTTTGAATTTTGTTCATTTGATTACATGTGAAAGCAACTATTCAGACTAAAAAACATCCACCCAGGTTTTCTGTAGTAGAAAGGTGGTTTGCTTCTTACTGGTGTACGTCAACACTGTAACTCACCGTGTAAACCCAACCTGTTCCAAGTAGGTTATGTTCCAGATTAGACAGGCTTGAAATCACTGTTTACTGACTTATCAGTTCTACAGAAAAAAAAGCATTAACATTCCTGGAAGACTTCTCAGGCCTCTGTACATTTCCATTTATTCATGTATTTATTTTTTACCTTTTAGCTGCAAACAATTTTAAAATAGTTTTGTTGTTCTATGACTACTAATATATAAACTGAAACACTTATTTGTACTTCTGGATTTTATATCAATTGCAGGTAGACTAAAGCTACATTTGGTTTATGCTTTTATATTTATTCCTTACTTGCTCTCAGACAATTAAACAAGTCTGTTCCTTGTTTTGTTCCTTTGTTTTAATAGAGATGAGTCCAAAAATCTATTCACCTGCATTCTACCCATGCACGGCAGTTATATTGGTATTGTAGCATGTATTCATGTTAAGCCCCTAGACTGTATACCAGACACCAATATTTTAACACTTGAGAACACTTTTCTGCAGTTTTGTCCAATTTTGGTGTGTTCTTCCTGCCATATAATGGCACTTGTCTCTAACTATGCAAATTCTCAAGCAATTTCAGCAATTTACAAGTGATAATTCTTTGTGACAATGTGCTAAACTAGATGAGTTTTCAAAATTTCTTTATCTTGCCACGTATTACAACTATGAAATGACATGCAGTAATGTTTAGATTAAATAGGATGACCCAAAAATCACCCTTCACTAATCTAGACTTAACAAAGCGTGTCACTTGATCTATAAGGGATAAACATACACTTAAGTAGTTCCTTTGAAAAACTATTTTTATTAATGGCACTCAGCATTTTTTTTAATTCCCACATCTAAGCCTGACGTACATCTTCACTGAGCTTGAGTGAAAATCCTGAGCAACAAGCATCCCACTATAATCTCATGTGAATGCAGGCCACTTACATAAGTGGTGAACACAAATAGACCTATAAGGCTGCTAGCGTGGAGCTTTTCAGACAGCACTTAAAGCACGCAAACATGCTGGTTTTAAGAATAATGAAAGAACTCCGGATTCACCTTTTATGTCCAATACTGGGATTGGTTTGCCACAAAATTTAAGATTCATTCCGTTGCTGCATATTTCTTGCTTAAGTGAGAGATAACTCCCTAAACAAACAGATGATATAAATTTCCCTAAAGCTTAATGCAGAAGGCAGGTACAAATATAACAAAGGAGTCAAGATCAGGAAGTTACTGTAAATTTTACTTTACAGCTCTTCCACAGGTTTTGTTTTCAGAGTAAATCATTTTACTTTGTAAAACTATGAGATAAAGTTCACAAAATTTCTCTCTTTACCATTTTCTACGTGCCTCAGCTGTGATTTGGGAATAAATTCTCCAGCAAGTTTAAGTGACAAAATATCCTTCACAGGGACAGATGAATGAAACAGATGTACAATTCACTTGAGAGTGCATTACTCTAAATGTGTTTTTAAAAAAGTGCAGGGCAAACATAAATCAGTTTAGCTTTGAAGTTTCTGATATAGGAGAGATGGAAGGAAAGGTGTAATGTGATCACCTGCCAAGAGAATATGAAAATAAATCCTTCTTGCAAGTATCCTTAAGGATACATGTTTGATTTGATAACATAACATGAAGGAGAATTTGAGCCCCCAACAATGTATGACTCCACTTCCCTTAGGTCTTGGTGCTGTTGAAAAAAAAAGAGCAAAATAGGTAAAAGGAGTGCATTTGGTAGCTGTAATGCAAAAAACACATAAAAAATAAAAATGAAGAAAAATTTCTTTAACAAAAGATTGCAGCAAACCGTTATATGGTGCTTCAGTATGGATACATAATCAGAGGAGATGAAAGCAGCATATTCTGCAGCTATGACGGGGGTGGTATTTGGTACAGGCAGGGGAAATAAGTTTAAATTAAAGAATGATATAACAAAGGAAGTGATAAAAAATTTTTAGGGAATAAATAGCCTAACATTTAAAAAAATTGCTTGAACAAATGTGCTGCATTTCTCTCATCGCAAACAGTAATGTAGAATAACAGCTGGGAAGGGTTTTTTATGTTATAATAAAATGTGGCATTTTAAATGTGATTAAGCAAAAATATTAAGAAACACATGGCAGATTAGTTCCCAGCTATCAGTTCAAGGTGAACTGACTGAATTGTTTTTGGTTACATTGAAAAAAAAGATATAACATGTTTTAAATCTTGTAACTTCATCAAATAGCCATTTGTTATCAGTCCAATGCATATTGCCAGTAAGTGGCCTCCTCTCCTCATGACATTTAGCCATCTGAATGAAAGTAATTAGCAGTATTTTTCCAGTTTAAAACAATAACTGTAGTTTAAGTTCTTCCAGCTGTATTTAGCTTTCATTTTGATTCAATTTTTAACTTTGCTTTTACTCTTTGTTTAGGTCCAACGTAACGTCTTTGTTCTGTTAGCCACCCTTCATTTCTTTGTACTTTACTTCCAAGGAGACAGACTTTCTTGTAATTTTTTAAGCGGTCTTAAATGACAGTTCTCCATGCTGTCTAAAGGTCTTTCAAAGATTTTTCTTTGGAAATCTGCTTCCCCCCCCCACATTTTCAGTCCAAACCAGATCTTTTTTCTTTTTTTGGGGGGGGGGGATAACCTCTGAATTATTTAAGTATAAAAAACCTAACTCAAGCGATGAATCAGTGCTGTGTCTAAAATTAAACAATTTAAAATTGTAGCTTTAGGCACTTTGTTACTGTTAATCTATAACAAACACAAAGTGTTCCCTTTTCTTCAGTTGAATCTATGGAAAATGCCAAAGGTAACACAGTTTGACAGGCATAAAAATACTATCTACTCTAAAAGGGTGATTCTTAAAGAGCTATTAGCCAAAATGTTGGTGGACGTAGTGCATGGTGATGCACCTGTCCTTAAAAAAATTGAGGAAACTGAACAAGTAGCAGACAAAAGAAGAAGTGGTAGACGTAAAAGGCTGTCTACATAACTGAACAGTATCTGAAAGTCATGTCGTTAAGAAACAGGAAAAATATCTCTGTAACAAGACCTGAGAGATACACCTGGCTCTTCACTTGATCCATTTATGTGTGCTAAAGCTTCATTAAAACAACCTCAATTGAAGGGTGGATATCAAGAATTTTCTTTTCTTTTTTTAAAAATTTTGTTATTTTTGGTTAAATCGTAGTCAAAGAACAACAAACCCAAACACACCGCCAATACATTAAAAGCCTGAATAGAAAAACACACAATAAAATGCTATCAGTCATGGATTGGCCTCAACATTTTTCAGCCTCTATCTCAGCATTCTTGAAGCACTGTGGGAACGTCTTGGCAGAGAGTGGAGCAAAAGGCAGCCAACATCCAAAGAAGAGTTTTGTAATGTCCTTCAAGAAACCTGGAGAACTATTTCTGAAGACTAAAGAAATTACAAGAAAGCTTGGCTTAGAGAGTTCGAGCTATGTTGAAGAATAAAGAGGGTCACTGAGTTTCATGATTATTGACTTATACAAAACTGCTTTTGCCGTTTATACTGTACTTATATATACTATTTCTATCAGTGTTTGCGTGTTTTAAATTGTCGTACCTAATTCCAATTTTTCTAGCATAATATAAAGAAATGAACGGTAGCTTAAAACTTAGGCACCAAAATACTAGACTGGAAAAAACATAGTCTGAGTGGCTTTCTTTTATCATTGACTGCAATCAATAACTGCCTTTCAACCCTGCTGGTAGGGATGACTCCCAGTAGACCTATCTGTGGGATGGAAAATAAAAACCACTGAATGGTCTGATAGCATTATAGTGGTCAGTATATACAATATATAAAATGTTAGAATGGAAAGCAATGGGTAATTGTGAATAATTTGTTCTCTCTGCACGAAATGCATTAAATTTTCACTTCAAATGTTCTCATAAGACCACTACATTTTTCACAGACAGGACCTCAAAGTGCTGAGTATTACGTATAAAAAGAATTCTTAGGATAATAATGAAAAGGTTGACTGCTCCCATCTAGACCTGTGATATTAATTCCATGTGGCACCGGCTCCCTATGTACAACCCGGTGCCTAACAGACCCACTGCTGCTACACTTAACTCTGTGGTGTACACATTTATGCTGGATTTAGATGGATTACAGTTATGTTAGACAGTTTTTGTCAGTTTGAAAATTTAAAAAAAAAAGTAATAATAGGAAAAGCCTTGTTTATGGCATCATGTCACTGGTGGCAACATCAGGTACCCACAGTTTTCTGTTCTTCAAGGTTTACACCATGATTAAACAACCTATCAAAGTGTCCTAAACCATGACTTTCATTTATGTTAACGCTATTGTGCATGTGTGTGAGTCGGTCTGTGTAAGGGAATAAACTATGGACTTGCTGAGGGTCTGTGTCCTTTTGGAATAATCATCTATCTAAATGCCTTTCACCCATTAGAGCTTATGTAAATGTTGTTTTTCTTTTGAAGTAAATCCATAGTTAATATATTTAGCACCTGAATATTAAAAATAATTTAAATCTTCCTGTTGCTCAAATTTAAAATAAAAACAACATAGAGTAAAGAAAAGTACCTATTTAAGCATTTAAATATTCTAAAAGTATCAATTAGAAATAATAGAGACTGAATAATTATGTATATGTTGGTTCGAGGAGTAACAAGCTTGACAATGTTCTCTGTTCTTTGGAGAGATGTGTTGTAATGTTGAAGTAATAAGCCAATTATTGGAGAAGACTAAGAGCTGTGCTCTTTGACTTCGTGACAGCATACTGCAAGTGGTGTTACCATGGTTTCTGTTAATTCATAGCAATAATGCATCAACCTATTTTCCTCTTAAAGCACAGAATTTGAGGGTTATTAATATATTTCAATGGCCAAAATATGAATGCTACATAATGTACCTCCTGCTATTTGACACCAGAGGTCAAAATTTGCTATTTTCCATGAAAAAAAGGACACATTCCCTCATTAAATGCCACGTAATTGCCAGGGAAATCAAAGCTCACACTGGTCTGTTAGCAGGAAGATCAGGTCAATACCATGATGTTGTGTGTAGGCACTCTGCTCTGGGAAATATTTCCCATTATCATCTTTACTGTAA
>VUQG01006311.1:9642-40194 GCA_015106755.1 Etia nguti | reverse complement strand
TGTTTGAAAAAAAATAAATAAAAAAAAAAAAAAAAAAGATTTAAAGATAATATAGGCTAATCTCCTCCTCCAGCAGGTGAAAAAGAAAAGTAACGTTATAACAGATTAACCCTAGTTAAACTAGTTAAGATGAAAAAAAAATGTGCTCACCTGAATATCTGAAGTCATTTAAATTAAATATTAATCGTCATTGATTTTAGCATCAGTTCATCCTGTTAGAACTCATGTTGAACAAATGTACTTCTCTATTTTTAATGGTTTTCATTCATAATTTTTATCACAAGGAATCACAAAGAATCAAAGGTGTCAAAAATGTATCTACAGCTGGTTTCCACACTGAAACTTCACCAAAGACCAACTCTCCCACAGCTCAGTTTTTAGGGATGAAAAATGAAGCAGCATTCACTGTGATAACAGGTCTCACATACTGGAAAGATGGGCAAAGAAGAAATGTTCTGACAGGTTTCCCACAGGGGATATCAAATCTGAAAAAAAGAAAAAAAAAAAGTACTGTGACTGGAGATGGAACGATGGAGAGACACAAAGAGAGATTGGCAGGCTGAGTTTGACGAGCTTAAGCCATCTTTTCTGAAATGCACTTCATATACTTCTTCGCGCCTTATTTAATCACTTGCTCCTTCACTCAAATACAGAAAAGTGTGTTTTTAAAAAAACCCACATAAATTCTGTTGGCAACCAAAGTGTCCATCATCACATTTTGAGGCAGTCATCAGCTTACTGCACAGAGATATACTACAGATCTAAAAGTGACTCTTGAGTCAGACACAGAAGTATTAAAAGGTCACAGTGAAACAGGATGTTTACATAAAATATACATGACTAATTCGATATCTGTAAATAGATTCTCAAAGGAAATTGCTGGAGAGGCTGTACCCATGTAGGTGGGGGAATCATTAACCCGCCTGTTCCGGATATAGAAGCGCCTGCCAGTGATATATTAAAGCAGTGCTACAGAAAAGTCGTGGTGATGTATTTTTAATACGGGTGGTTTAATTTGAAATTTTATTCACAGATGCAGTGGATGGAATGGAATATTAATAGCTAAAATATATATATTTTTTATACAAACTGATAAATAAGACTCAAAATTTGGATAAAACTGTGTTAACGTGCAACACTGGTATTCTGGAAATTAAAATTGTGTTTTCACACTTACAGGAGTGTGTTACCAAAACTGCAGGATGTGCTGCACCACTGCTGAGACAGAGAAGTACCAACACGAACAGTAATAATAGTACAATAAAGACTACAAAGGACTAAACGGGTTGTGTGATCTCCCACTGAATACATGTTTTCATGTACAAGCTACCTGTACCAAGTATTTGACCCCTTCCTAATTTCTTAGTCACACTTAAATGTTTAAGATAATAAAAATAATAATAATAATAGAGGTTAATCCGAGTGAATACAAAAAGTCCTGGCCATATGTGAAAAAGTAATTGCCCTCTCTTCTTAAATCATGAACTAATTGCGTAGCTGAGTTCAATGCTATGACCCATGTCCAACTCTGATTATTGCCAGACCTGTTGAATCAAGAAATCACTTAAATGGGCTAAAAGAGCAACACATCGTACTACGATTTAAAGAAACAACAAAGAAACAAAGTCGCTGACTTCTATCAGTCTGGAAGGGTTTTTCAAAGCCAGATCTAAGGCTTTGGGACTCTACAGTGCGAGCCATTATCCACAAGTGGAGAAAACCTGGAACAGTGAACACCTTCCCAGGAGTGGCCAGCCTACCAAAGTTCATCAAGTCATCCATGTGGTCACAAAAGAACCCTGAACAACCTGTAAAGAACCGCAGGCCTCACTTGCCTCAGTTAAGGTCAGTGTTCTTAGTTTAATAATAAGAAAGAGACTGGGCAAAAATGGCATCCATGGAAGAGATCCAAAGCAAAAACCACCAAAAAAAGAACACAAAGGCTAGTCTCGCATGTGCTTATAAACATCCTGATGGTAGTGTGATGGTGTGGGCCTGCTTTGCTGCTTCAGGACCTGGAAGACTTGTTGCAAGTGATGAAACCATGAATTCCACTCTCTACCAGAAACTCCTGATGTCTGATCATCAGTTCATGCCCTGACGCTCAAGCTCACTTTGGTTACGCAGCAGGACAGTGATCCGAAAGACACCAGCAAGTCCACCTCCGAATGGTTCTTTGATTCTTGAAAGATCTTGAAAGATCTTCTGATAAACATTAACAGGATTTTGTGGTGTTCCACTTAATAGCTGTCATATTTATTTCTTCAAATGGAAAAAAAAGGAAAAGTCAAGGCATCACCAAAGCCACATGCGTTTATGTGCTGAGTAACTAAAATAGCTTTGGCAGCCTTTCATGAAAATCTGATATTTGCTGAGATATTTAAGTTTGGCCACCTACCTGACCTTCATTGCTATCACAAACACTTCACTGCAGGCTATGCCAAAAAAGTGCACAATCATACTAAATGAGACATAAATACATAAAGAAATGAAAGGCTGCTCATGCACAATAATAAGAATGCAAGCTATAATTGTTTTTTTCATTCTTCATATCACATCTGCATTATTTATACACATTTACATCCAATCTTAGTAATAAGAGTTTTCTGTTCATAAATTTAAGGTTTCCCAGAGAGTATTTAGACCTGTCTAATCAGAAATGGTGCCACTTTGTTCAGCGGATATCTACGACCTGGCTGATAGCCAACAGCTGTGTAAATGAGGCAACGTTGATTGATGGCCACTTCATTAGGTAATATGAAATAAGGGAGTGAGATTTAGAGGAGGGGAAAGAGTAATAAAGCAACATAAAACGCTGGTGTGTTTGAGCCTAGAGGCCGTGAGCATGTTATTGTGAAATGAGTAGGAGAATGGGAAAGTTGAGCCAAAATTGAGACATTAGTTACAACTATGGCAAGCCTGACGTCTGGTGTTACTGCGCAGAAAGCCTTGGGGGACCGGCGCCTCAGGGGTCCAATCAAATGCACAGTATTCAGTACACCTACTGCGGCCTTCAACTGTTAGATAAGAGGCTTCTACAGCCAACTGACAGCTTTGTTATTCAGATAGTGGAGCCAGTTTGTGTGCGCAGCAGTTTCTGGCTTTGTCTCAAAGTGACGGAGAGCCGCTCAGAGGCAGCACAATTAGCCTCAAGGACACTGAGACATTGTTCTTGTTCTTTTTTTTTCTCTCCATCCAGCTCTCCTCTGCTCTGTCATTTGTACGCTATTCCCTGCCCTGTCTTCTGTGCATTAGTATACAGGAAATGCACAAAAACAGTAGGGACACTTTGTCTTTTTAGTAATTGCAGTGGTGAAGTGCATGCAACCTGGTAAAAGCACTTCTTTTGTTGTTCATTTACACCAGGGCCACAAAAAGCACCACAGAGGAATCAAAACTAGCAAGAGGGGACTGTGCAAATATAGCCTCCAGACAATGTTAAGAACTGCTTATACATATGCATGCAGCCAGACACTACTGCAGAAGTGCGACTTGCAATGCAAACTGTGTTTTTTATGTTTGAGTGTGCGTGGGTTGATGTCTTCATCGAGAGAAGCTCAGCTGTAATTCCTATGTTACTGAGGAAATCCCATCTGCTTTCTCCTCCCACGTGTTTTGAACGTGGACCTCCAACAAGTCGAGACGAGAGTTTTGAAGACTCTGTGTTTGGACTACAGCTCCAAACCTGTTTGCTTGAGGAGTGCAAAATTGACACTACTGGGACAGTTTTTTGTTTCTTTAGTTTTGCTCTAGCTGCCAGCAGAAAGTAGCAAGACAGCTTAGTAAGCGCTAACAGGTGTCTGACATGAGCTTTCCAAATCCAAGGCTTAATTCAGCGCCAAAATAAGAGAGCTAACATTGTTGCGTTAGAATATAATTCTTGAACAGCTGACTGATGTGCTGTCATCTCATACACTGTCTAATATCAGTCTCCACTCTTTTCAGCCGCGACCCCAACCGGTCACGGCAGATGGCCGCCCCTCCCTGAGCCTGTTAAAAAAGGCTGATGATGAAGGCTCGCGGCCTTCCTGTTAAAAGGGAGTTTTTCCTTCCCACTCTCACCAAAGTGCTTGCTCATAGGGGGCCATATGATTGTTGGGGTTTTCTCTGTATGTATTTTCGTATGATCTACCTTACAATATAAAGCATCTTGAGGCAACTGTTGTTGTGATTTGGCGCTGTATAAATAAAATAAAATTGACCTGAATTGAATTTTCTAACCCTTAGCCCTGCTGTTGGTTAGAAAGATGTACACTGACACTGACCAGCCACAACATTAAAACTACCTGTCTAATATTGTGTAGGTCTTCCTCATGCCTTTAAACAGCTCAGAACTGCTAAGGCATGGGCACAGGATATTGGGCAATAAATGGTCCTGGGTCATTTACTTTGGGTCCTTTGAGTTTTCCTTCTGGGGGAGGCTGCTGCTGCTGGAGAGTGACGTTGCTGTGAGGGGAGTGCTTACATCCCATTTATGCTTCATTGGGAAATCTATGCCGTAACGTACAACATAACCTGACTCACACCTCCTGAGAAATGTAACTGCACGATGCATCAGCGCAGCCCCCAACTACTGTGATTGGCCTGTTCAGCACAGTTGATTCCTCATGTGCATTTCTGACTACCTTTGCGCCACAGTTTTTGAATTTAACAGTGAGAAAATAACAATCATCACCCCAGTATAAGGAATAAAAACCACAGCATCAATATAAGGACTCACAAATGTCAGCAGATTCCTGGAGGGAGATTGCTGAAACTATCGGAATGGATGTGAGGGACTGAACAAAGACGTGGGAAAAAATCTGAGGGACAAATATGTTTACCCATAAAAGGAAAAAAACTGACCACAACAAAGAGTAGGGACCCGCCATTTTATTTTTGTCTGTTGGCTAGCACCGCATATGAAGCATCAGGACATGACCACACGGTAATGAACATGTAATGCACCTGTGCAAGCATAAACAGCGTCCACCACTTACATAGGTTACATTGTAGGCTCTAAAAAAGATTCCCCACAGAAGTCTGAATCAGGCCTCAGTCTGCAGCAATATTCAAGGGGGTGCTACGTGTCCTGTTAATATGCAGATGAATTTCAGGACCAAAGACAGGTACAACACTGCATTGTAATTAGATGATCAGTGATATTCACGCCATCTGTCAGCTGTTAGCTCATGCGGCCAAAGGACTGATGAACTTTTGCTATGGCACGGCATCACCACTCCTCCTACTGCGTTGGTCATATTTTAGTGAAGTGACATTAATTTAATAGCATTGATCCTTGACTTCTCAAGTCTCCTTGACTTCTTTAATTCTCATTAGTTTGTGCAACAAAACCAACCAGTAACAAGAAAACACAACTTTCTTTCTGCACGTTACATTAACTTTTGAATTCAGCTGCAATGTCCCTGACCTTCTGGTTTCAATTGGTTTTAATTTTGAAGGCAGTGGGAAACAAACAAAGTATTAGTAAATGAAGAATGTTCCCTACTGGCTATTGCACATTTTTTCTGGACAAACTTTTTCATAATGTAAAGTACAGTCTACTGAATGTGGATATGTTTTGATACAGATTGTTAACCAAGGATGATTCTGCACTTTGGCCCAGTGTTTATAAAGCCAACATGTTTCCTCTGTCACCTTTTTTTGCACTTGACCTGAATGAACTGATTTTCCTGCCATTTACTGCAGTTTGTAAGACCTTTGTGGCAACACACTAAACATAAATTAACGTTTCCCTTCCACAGTGATACCCATCAACCCTTCACTGCCTTCAGCATCTTTGAGTATTTAACTGCTTTAATTTCAACTCTTTTCCAGGTGGTGGTGAAAACTCGCACGGAGTACCAGACAGAGAAGAAGCGGCTGAAGGTGCCCAAAGTGGAGGAGTTCACCATCAGTTTTACTGATGGAGTGTCTGAGAGACTTAAGGTAAGAATTTATATAATAGAAACTTACAGCGTGCTTAATTATCTTCGGGGTCTATGATGCAGAAATAACAATTCTAATAATGGGTGTCCGGTGGGTTCTTTATCATCGCAGCTATAATTGCATGGAGAATATTGATTCATCTAACATGTTCCCCCTTGGCCTACCCAAATGAAATCCATGTGACCAGTTTGACCTGCTCGTTACATTTAGAAATGCAGCTGGAGTTGTAGTGTAAATACTCAGGAGGTAGACAAACAAATGAATGAATCTGGGTTATGATCAGCTCACGCAGACATGAGCCTCGTGCTCTTTCTATAGCAATCTTTCTCACTCACTAACATGCAAACTCACAGTCTTCCCTGGTGACTGAAATAACAAGTTAGGTTCTATAAACCAAAGTTTAAAAAGAAATTGTGTATATAGTGCAACAACCTATACAGGCTTCATACACTACATTAACATGAAACTGATTTAGCCACAGCTGCATCCGAGCTATCCACAGCACTCAGGAAATTCATTTTCCTTACACATGTGGCACCATTTAAGGGGGAATAAACAGGTTTTCCAGGGGTATAAGATTTATTGTCAAGAAGCATTGTAACAAGAAAGAAATAATTGACCAAACCCAAATTTCCTCAAGTACATAAGCTTAGAATTGGAAGGCCAAAGTCTACAGTAGTAGGTGGATCGTTGAAAAGATGACAGTAAAGCTGAGAAGAGGTAGGGGACTGTATTTTCTCACTATGCTGATGTTATTATGTTGATGTTATTTTAGAATTTTTTTCTAATGTTCCCAATGTTATAGCCTAGCCAGGCCTTAAATCCAGTGCTTCTGGTTGGGGCTTTGTGTCACGTTTCTGAAATATAGGTGTCAGCATTTGTAACGAAAACAGACTTACTTTCCGCCCCAGAGAAGAAGATTTGTCTTCATTTACATTTATCAATAATCTAATAAGCCTGACAATTTATTGAAGTTGGTAACCACTAGACAAACTGCCTGGCTGTTTGCATTTTTTTTTCTTTAATCTATATATACCAGTGGACAGTCAGGAGGTAGAAAGCACACCATTTCATGCAGTAATGACATGACATATGAAATCCTCAACAAAAACAACAATGGCCTTTCAAGAAAGAAAAACAACCACATGCAAATTATTCCACTGAAAAGCAGCCCTTTGAAGGTGGAAGCTACCCGAGCTGACAGGTACAGAGGTAAGATTTACCCAGTAATGCTTTACAGGTATAGATATTATATTCAGTGTCAATATAACCAGCTACAGTATAGCAGTCTACAGTGCCTACACAGTGTGGATCAAATTCTAATAGGAAACATTTTCTGGCAGAGTGAGGACCTTTACTTGAATATTCAAGTACAAATAATTGATAATTCTTCGTCTTCTTTTAGTACTAATTTGAATTTGATCTTTACTTCTAATAAAGTATTTTTACACGGTTTTATTGGCATTTTAATCTAAGCTAGGGAGCCGTGTACGTCTTCCACCACCACCCTTCTTTGCCACAGGGTAGAACAGGTGACTTGAGCAGCACGAGTGTGAATCACAGCGCTCCAAAATCATCCACGGGCGCTGTCTGCTCTGTTTCGCTGTCGTTAGGGGAGACCAGAGAGATCTCATGTTGTCATGGCAGCAAAGAAAACCTCCCTCCATGGCAACCCTGACAGGGAGCAAGAGAGGAGGAAAAAGTGCACGAGCAGAGGTGTGTGCATGTTTAGGTGTAGGTGAGGGTGTGTAAATGAGGTGTAATACTGGTCTGAGATGTCCTTCAAAGCAGGAGAGAAGAGAATTAGATCCTGGAAAACATGAGATGTGCTGTATGTTCAGAGTGTACGGAAGCTGTGAAGATTGAGCAGAAAAATGTGTCTTTAAATGATCCCATAGCACATGGGGTGAGCTCGGTGCCTTGGAAGAACATCAGACATCAGTTTTGTTCATGATATCGACTGAGTGCAGCTGCCTCTGGGTTCCCTTACTAGTTCCCAAGAAGCCAATTAAAGGGCTTGATGCATTTTGTGAGTTGCGTTTTAAGTGCTTATTGGCTAAGCATGTTTAGGAGGTGGTTTGAATAAATTTTGTGTGTCAATATAGTCTGTACAGAATGCCATTTTTGTTCAAATCCTCTCTGTCTACATATAGCATACAGCACATTTTAGGAATTTCATTAAGAAACATTTTAAATGTGAGACGACTAAAAAGACCCATCTAAGTATCTCTCAATTACAAAGAATTACCTTCCTTAACAACTCTTTGATGAGGGAGGTTTTTCGGGCTCGGAATACATTACAATTGAATGCTGTATAAAAAGGTTAAGGACTGTATTGCACCACTGGTAACAAAATAATGTTTTTAACATGGTTGTCCATCGATTTTCCTACAATTATCCAATTCACGGTTGTGGGTGGGGGCCCTGAGCCTATCCCAGCTGCCATAGGGTGAGATCCTGGACAGGTCACCAGTCTATCGCAGGACTAACACAGAGAGACAGACAACTATGGCAATTTAGATTTACCAGTGAGCCTAATTCCCCACTAAATTTGTGTTTTTGGCCTGTGGGAGGATGCCGGAGTACCGGGCGAGAGAAGCCATGCAGACACAGGGACAACATGCAAACTCCACACAGAGAGGCCCAGCCAGATGTTGGATTCAAACCCAGAATCTTCTTGCTGTGAGGCAACAGTGCTAACCACCATGCTGCACTTTTTCCAATTTCCAAAATCATAGTTTAACCATGGCAGACCTACAGAAATAACATCTACAGTTACATAATTAGGCAGCCTAGTGAAATTCCCTGAACAACCCTGTTTTATTTTTCATTTGGAAGTCCTTGGAATTCTCATTCACAGCTTTCCTTGACCTTATGATATCTTTTATCAAGTACAAGGAAAAGTGTCATCAATGGTTTTAATATCACACTGGATAGGTCTTTTGCACACTTTCCAATGTGTGGCCCCTTGTCGTATAGGGGAAGCTCAAAAATGTACACAGTGAGATTGTTGCTACTCTGAGCTGGCCAGAATGCAGTGGCAGACTCTACAGTCATCCCTGGCTTACCACACTACGTCAGCTTTTGTTAGCTAGATATGCGTTTCAGTCCGTGGGATTTTTATGGGATGTCGGGTAGTTTTGGGTGCTCAACTGAACCGACTCGCTTTGTTTGACTGACAGAGCTGATTCTGCAGCCGGGCACACATGCATATATGCAGAACAGAGCGCTGCACGCTGTGCAGTGCAGAGCAAACATTTCTAGATGAAAAGCTTGCACATCTTTTCCCTCTTCAAAGCTCTGCAGATTTTGTTGATGGATGAAGAGCTCAGAGTGTAAAATGCTCTCTAATCTGCCCCCCCCACCGCCGCCTTGTTTCTGCTTACCACTCACCATCCTTCTCCTGCTTCTTTATTTCCTCTCCTTGCCGCTTTCTGCTCGCAGCACTGATTTTGTTTTCTGGGTGGATTTAAAAAAGCTTTTATTTATTTTAGAAATTTGAAAGTGTTACTTGCTTGGACAGTGAATGAAGGATAGTCGATCTGAAAAAGTGAGTTATTTTTTGTGTCGTGAGCATCACAGCAGATACATTTAGTAATGACTTTATTCTCCCATTCTGCTTTCTCCTTGTCTGTGTCATTCTTTCCATCCTCCTGTTTCTTAAACATCCATCATTTTAGAACGGGCTCATGTGACATTGATTCCCGTTTCCTCGCCTTTTTCCCTCCCTCCTACTCTTGTTCTGTCCCTCGCCGTCTGTCTTTTACCCTCCTCCCTCCCTCGTTTTTCCCGTCTTTCTGATTACTCACAGTAGACATGAGCTGCAGTGTATTCCCTGTAGTTGTTTTGTTCCATGAATGAACCGAGGAGGGCACCTTTCCCACCTCATTAGCTATAATAAAGACGGACAATAAGTTTCTGAATTTCACTGCATGCCCCTGCTAGGTAGAGAAGGAAGATTAAAGTTGATACTACAAGCAGAGGAAGAGCCAATGATTTTAGCTCATCACATTTCAGTATATCCAAGTAAAAAATAAAACATACAAAGTGCAAGTAAATGTATTCGGCCAAACCTTTAATTTGAGGTGTTTTAGGTATATAAAATATCAAGCACCTAGCCACCTTCTGTAGGTGTAATGTATAGGTGGCCCAGTATACATATTTCTCCCTATAGTAAGGAAGCCAGCTCCTGTATTGTGTTATGGTATATTGCAATATATTTCGTGTCTTTTTTTTAACCATCTAAGCAACATCAAGTCATCAAGTACTAATTGATGTCGTCTTAAAGGCTACTGCGCAATCAGTTTAAAGAAAGAACTTTAAAAAAGTTAAAATCCTTAATTAATAGTGTTTTACTTTTGTTGTTGTGGATCTTTGGTCTGGCTTCCAGTTTGCCTACTTACTGCCAGAATGACTGTGGAAAATTATGACATCCAACCAGTCTGTTTAGCATATTTGTTCAAATTAGAATCCAATAGTGGAAATTTTCTCAGGAAGTGATTTTGCGTCAGTTCAAAAAGGACACTGAATTTTACATGCATGAGGAATGGTAGTTTATTAAAGCCTAATGTTTTAAGGCCATCTGTTCTGTGAGTTATTTCTATATATTACTCGTTTTGTGGAGGGTTCATTCTTAAATGTATTTTTATATCATTTGCACATCAGCTCCTAGTTTATTAATTAGGAGTTGTACATTTTATGGTAATATACTGTCTATGGAAATTAGTAGGGACATAACAGCTGATCAGATGCTATTACTACGAGCTGTTGTTCTTGCCATACTTTGCAATACTAAGACGAATATCTGTACAGTACTATACCTGTGTGACATCACCTAAGATTGGAGTACAGTGGATTTAAAAGTGTAGTGAAATATCTCATCTGATGCACAGTTCTAACTAAAAGCCTCAGACAGGGCTTCTTTTATAGCACATGGCACAGTAACATGACCACATGAACAGAGATTTGTACGCAGAAACAAACGCCTGCGGTCAAGAGGGTGGTTTGCGAATTTAAAAATGTATTTACAGCGTTTTGGATTTGAATTCACCTTACAACCCTTGCTTCAAAAGATCTATCATTCTCAGCCACAAGACTGTCTCATAAAATGATAGTACGAAGATCATCTCTGGCAGTGTGGATTGGAAGAGGGGGAAAGATTAGTCTAGCACAGCAGGGCAGGGATTGAGAGATACAGGTGTATAGATTGATGAAGGGGAGAGTTGTGTTGTCCAGCTTGGTTTCTGGTTCGCTTGTTATTCAGAAAACATGGTGTAGTTGGCCAGCTTTTTCCTCTTTACACACACTTCAAACCCACTCACATACATAAAGTGCTGACACACTCACACACCCAGATAAATGCCAACACAAACCCGCTCGTGCGCAAACATACACATGCATAGACACGGATCACATGGCGGTGCCATGACTGCCAAGCCGAACACGCTCGGCGCCAGCAGAATTTAGCAGGCCCGCGCAGGTAGCAGCAGGAGAGACAGCTATCGTCCAGAACAATTATCCCGTTATTACCTCCATTTCGCCTTCAGATAAAAGCTTTGCTGCATTCTGCCGCCTCCACAGAAGGCCTTCACTGTTTGTCAGGTTGGAAGTAATTACTGCTGTGGTTTGAAGCCTTACATGGCCTCCTGTTCCACGTATTGCTCTTCCTTGTTTTGTACGGATGACTAATAGTGCACTGATTGTAGGGAGTATTTGCAGCCTTCTTTTGATTAAACACCCACACTCGTGCACACGCGCACATTCGAACACCAAACCTTAAACGCCGAACCTTTAGTACTGTTTAAGCAAGAAAAACAAGAGGGAGGGAAGCAGGCCAGATGCTTTTTTGTTGATTAGGGAGAGATTTTCCAAAGCACAGTTAATATTGTGTACGATCATCAAAAATATCTGCAGTACAGCTGAGGCCAGAAGTTCACATACACTTGTCACGGGCATGAATTTCTCGGTCATTTGGGGCTTTTAATGATTTTTTTCATGATTGTGCAGCGTACATCTTTAAATGACTTTAAAAAAACAAGAGTCGGGTGCACAAATGTGAATTTATATTTGATTGTCTCCAATCCACACGGAGTCAAACAGATACACTCTCTGAAATATTTTAAGCGAGTAAGTGGTGCTAAAGGTTTTACAATGTCTTTTAACTTCACAAGGCCTATTAACGTCTCGTTAGTGATCAGGATTGATGGATTAGAACAATGGCAAAGTCCAAGGAAGTCAGTAAAGATCTATGATGAAGAATTAAGTAACTGTCAGGTACACAGTTCCTCCCCTCACTGACACCTGAAGTATTTAACATTCATGACACTGAAGGACGCATTAGGAGGAATTTAAAGGAGGTCCCTGATGTCTTAAACAGTTAGAAATCTTACCCTGGCCAGCGTACACGTTAGCATTAGCACTTACCCTTTAGCCGCCTAAGCCACCTGTTATCATTAACGTAGCGGCTAGCGGACTGCGGATCGCACATGGAATATTGAGCTGCAACAGAGCAAATTATGGACAGAGCCAACTACTTTTTCTACTTTTACAATAATTTATTTGTAATAATTTGTTTCTTATTTTGTTGTTGCTGCTGTTTGCTGCTCCGTTTTTCTTTATTTTAGCATAACTATACCACACATTATCCAAAGTTCATTTTTAACATTTCCATAATGATCTTCTATATTAATTAAACTGTTTATTTTGTTTATTTATTAGTAGATAATAAGCTGTTTGACATTTGCAGAGAAGATTTGGCAAGTTTTTCATGGGTACAATCCAAATACTCAACTCTGCTGCTCGCACTCATTTTCCTTAACTGAACCGTGGCACCATTTAAGGGGAAATAAAGAGGCTTTGCAAAAGTATTTATTACAGAGGAGCATTGTTTTAACAAACCAAACGTAAATTTCCTTAGTTTCTGTGCTAAGTTTATATGATACAGATAAGTCTACTCATCTTTGCTAAGCTGGGACTCCGCTACTGGCTCCACATTTAGGCTCCAAAAAAACCCTCAGAATCTGAGGCTTGTTTTTTTTACATATATATAGAGACTCAGAATTCGCACTCTTGTCCGCCATTTGCCTCCCTCCACCAACTTCCTCTTTTTTCTCCCCTTTCCACCGTTTCATAGCTAACCAACCATTGGCACCATTGTGCTCACACTCTCATCAAACTCTATCCTGGGAAGTAATTTGCACCAGTTCTAACACAAACACACTCACACTTATAACTGTGCCAGCTCCCGTTGGCAGATTATCACAGATACCTTATTATTTCAAAACTGGCTTCTGATAAAATAAGCCAGATGTGATACCTAGATCTTTAGTAGACACACATACACACATCTGAAGTACTCACACTCTGAGCTTTATACTGTTATTGTTAAATTATGAATTGGATCATGCTGTTGTATTCGCTTTGGACCTGAAGTGAATGTGTGATGGTTGTATTAGGTTAATATGAGCTGGAAAATCAGTTATTAGTGTGAAATAGACATAAAGAGGTAACCAAGCTAACCTTTGCACAGCTCCATGGGGGTGTACGTATGTCTTCACACGCCACTGGTCAGGTCAGTCTGTTGTCCCAAAGGCCTCAAAGTCGACTTGAGTATGAGTCAGTTGTCACTGCAGTTCCCCTGTGTCAGCTACCATATGAGAGACTGACAGGCTGGACAGACAGACAACTCCACGTCTGTAAGGCAGCAGCAACGAAAGGAAGACAGCCACGTAATGGACAGACATTGTTGCCCTGTGAGTGGCATTTAGGATGATTTAGAAGTCCAGATGGCTTCCCTTGTGCTCTACTTCTAGTTTCAGTTCCCATATCAATCAGTACCTCAAGGGAAGGTATACTTCAAATGCTGCCTCCCTATCAATTTCAGCAGATATGAGTATATATATACATAAATCATCTCTCTTGTTTAATCAGTATACAAGGAATAAAAATTCAAAGTGCGTGTCCATTTTTCATCTTAAAGGTCAAGGCAAAAAATCAATCTAATTTGAGACTACAGAAAGCAAAGTGAATCCTGAATCCATCCAACTTTGACCATCCCGTCTTGTTTTTATTCAAGGCTGCAGAGGCGGCTGCATTCATACTCTGTTGTTGGACATAATAACTCAGTTGTAAGGGGATGCCAAGACGAAAAAGGATGTCTGAGGCTGATCGATGGCCAACAAGTGCATGCAGTCTGACACTAATAAATCTCTTGGCATTCATATTGAGGTTCAGCCTGACTTGTTCAAATGTTCTGTATCAGTTGGTTTTGTTTTTTAAGTCCACCACGGTACAAAAATGGCAGGAAATCCACGAGTTAATCGCAATGAAATCTCTTCCGATTCAGTTTTAGATGTAAAATTACGTTTCTTTAGGCTTAATTGGTTGGTTAGAGATCACCTGCGAACGCAATTATCATCTATCTCTTTTGTTTTGATAAATGGGAAAATGTGTCAGTGTATTATAGCAAAATTTGGTTGAAAATGATTCCATTGCCCCAGGAAAAGTGCTCAGTGTTTGGTGCTGATCGAGTGGTTTTAAATGGAATTCTTCATATGACAAAAAAAAAAAAAAGGCATTCTTTTAAAACCATGACTCTAAATCTGCATCGGAGTGTAAATGAAAAACGCCTTAATTGTGCTGTAAAATCTAAGATTTGTAAGTCAGATATTTAACTACCAGTGCAGACAGCCACTAATGCCTCAGGACTATGAAAAAGCAATTAAAGGTGAGCATCAAATACATTTTTAATGTAGAAGATTTATCTCCCAAAGAGTAATTTGATGGGGATACACAGTTGTTCCTAAAAGATGATCACAACCCTGGTTTTCTCTTACCGAGACCATGTTATTTTGGTGCTTAAATTTAACCACACATTTACCATAATGCTATCAGATCAGAAAATGTTTTAAAGTAGCTGCAGGAGTTTGTTTCACCCTTTAAATGCATGGAGAAGAAATGCCCGATTTTAATGTAATCTTTAGGATCAGGAGTACAAGGCCTGTAAGACTCCTCCAGCGATCGCATTTCTGCTGCCTCTTGACTTCTCAGTGGCAGCTGATCAAGTTCACGGGCTGCCAATTTCTGCACATTGTAAAAACTTAAAAAAGCTTAAATTGGAGAAAAAGCCAGGCTTTGATGTTTCCATGTTGGGGAGGTGAAAAAAAATCAAGTGGAGGAAGAAAGTGAGTGGCCAGTGTGCTCCCTGTCCTCAGCCTGAGTCGTTCTCTTGGCTGCTGGTGTTCTGACAAGCTGAGCCATGGGAGCAATTAGGAGACAGACAGACTGCGGATGACTAGTCTGACCCTCCACTTTATACTTCTCTGTTGCTTCCTCTCACTTTAACATCTGTCCTCCAAATCGATCCACCTCTTACTTCTTTATGTGTTCCTCATGGTGTTTTCAAACTACAGACACCAGTGGTATCACTCTTATTGCATCATCGCTGTAGGACACACAGGACTGTAAACTACAAGTGAGGAAGTAATTATTTGCTATTATTCTTTGGTAAAATATTTCTTAAGATATGCAGTGTAATAACAAAATGATTATAGTATGGGAGATATATAATAAAAATACTACTGCTACTACAGCTCATAGATTTATATACTGCTGCTGAAAAATTAGGGCAGTGACTTTTTACAAGAAATGTAGGGAATTCAGTTTAGGTTTATTTATGCAGCACTAAATCGTAACAGCAGTCAAACTGTTGTCTATGAGTAAGCATCTTGTGATGTGGGAAGGAAAAACTCCCTTTTAAAAGGAAGAAACCAGGCTCATCGATGGGAAGCCATCTGCTGTGACCGGTGTGTGGGATGAGTGGAAGGAGAAAAGAAAATAGAGAACATAGAGATGGGAAAAAACACTATGTGAGAGAGTTTCACGGAGATGCAAAGCATTGAAAGAGAAAGTCAGCAAGTATTTTAGGATACTTGCAAATAATCTCTAAAAGAATGGGCTAATGACTCGTGATTGACAGCTAGTTAGCTAATCAGCATGCAGTTTCATAACACAGATAATCCTCGATTTTGAAATCGGGTAGACCTAATTTTGATTCAGTATGGCCCAAAGTGCGGGACTGAGACCATAAACTCAGCAGGAAAATGTTTACAGAGGTCAAAACAGAAAGCCAGCTGGCCTGCAGGCTCCATGAATGTCGAAGCTACTTCTGCACTGGCTTCACTTTTCCTTTTCCGGAAGCTACGTCAACAAATTATATTGTTAGACTCAACAATACAAATAAAGTAATATATACTCAACTCCATTTTCGGTACTAATGGGTGCAAAAATTGCCCAAAAAATTAAGAGGCAATGCTCATAGGGGGTTATGTGATTGTGGTTTTTTCACCTTGACATGACTGTTAATAAATTGAATTGATTATAATGCTGATTATCTTTCATGCCTTGCACCACGTTGCCATTTGATATAAAGCCATAGCTGCTAACCACTACCTTAACGTTATCAGGCCGTTAACGTGGCTTTTGGGTAATTTAAGCGTATTTAATTTTTGCACCAGACATGAACGACTCTACAACTTTGTGTTATGGCTGAACGGGTTGCCCTCAGTGTTTTCTGCTTCTGTTGGGGTCCCGTCAGTGCACAGGTAAAGCGACCATTTTTATGCATATAAATTGCACCCAAAGATCCCAAATAAATGACTACAATTAAAACTGTTTGAGCTTACTGTATGAAATCTCTAACTAAATCAAAATTACTTGTATTTTTTTTTTAAATAGGTGAACATTTTCCAAAGATAAAAAAAAATTCTGGGACATGTGGATACATTTTACTTTCACCGTATTACACGTACACACAAACGCGTGCACGCACACGCATCCGTGCATATGCTGAACAAATGCAGGAACATAAAACGTACCCAGGAGACCGAGAGCTGGGGATACATTAGAGTAATGGACCTTGTCTTGCGAGGTAAACAGCTGTTTAGAGGTGCGCTGTGTGTTAGCAGGCAGGTCCCATCATTAATAATATCGCCTCTCCTGCAGCATCTTCATCTAGCAGAGTAGGAGCTGATTAGCAAACCTAATCGAGAATTTTAGTCTCCTCAGGGACCTACTACGGATTCATGATTAGCATTTAAGTGTTTTTGTGTGTTCATATTATTGAGGATGCATTCAGATTTGTTATCATTACTGATTAGTGGCTCTCTTTCCGGTGGACTATAAACTCACATTTTAGGGAAAACAGGTTTGTGGACTTTTATTTAGTCTTTTTTTATGTTGTGGGTTTTTTTGGGGGGTCTCTTTCACCCTATCTGTTTCTGTCTTTTCTTTTTATTTTAACCCACCTGCTATTTGATTTGGACTCTATACTCTAAGAGCCTTCTCCTCTGTGTAACATCTCTAACTAATACGCAGTGCATACAGGCAAAACCTTTGAAGTTTTGTCTCCATAGAGACCTCGCCTAATTGGGATGCATTATCATAATTAGCACTCATCTCCCGCTGAACATGCACTGTCACACTCGCTACTGAGCTTGTGGATTCTAAGTGAGAAAATTTTGATGCTCTCTAATGACACATCTTACAGCAAACAGACGAGGAGGTGAAAAATTAACAATGACTTTATCTATAGACACACATCCAAAAAGAATAACAGATTAGTCCTGAGAAAGAGCTTTATCGTCACTAAAGTTAGCTTGCTATAATCCTAAATGTCCCATTTAAACAGCCTTTTTTCAGTCTGTAAAGACACTGTGCTTGTCTCCATAAAAATGGGCTGTGGACACTGGAACGTTATCTTTTAGCGAGCAGAACATAAATCTTCCAACACAGCATGAGAGCTGTTGGATCCTTTGAGATTACATCAGAAATCTTTGATTATTATGAGTGGAAATGACTAATATGCAAGTGTATCCTGTGGTTTAACATGATTAAAAGATGAAAATTTCAAACTGTGATGACTACAATCTGCATAAAGCAGTTGTTACACATGTGATGTTCTTTTCATGGGCAAGGGGTGGGGGTAAGGATTTTAAAAGGCTGCTCGTCTGTGCTTGGCTTGTGTACTTTCCTTTCAGCACATAATCCGAGGGATGCAAAGCCTTCTTCAGCGTGTTCCTGCAATCGGGTGCAACCGCCAACCTGGTTCAGTTAAAAAGAAAATTCAGCAACTCTTGCTGTGCTTTAATGCAGGAGGCTGCAGAGGACATTGCAAGTGCAAGATGTTTGCAGCTCATTCACCCCCAGATATGCACAGTCAGAGAGAGGGAGATTATATTTGTTCATACCAGACAGAATGTAGGGTTTAATCAAAAACTTGAGTTTGGTGATCAAAGACTGCTGTCATGAATACACAGAATAAATAAAGTGACCTTTATTTAAAATTTGTAATAAATTCACCTCGCATAGATAGAAATACAGCAGGGTTTCTGCATGAATAATCACTCCGCAGATGTTCTATTCATTGTTTTTAAGAAAGAGCGAACAAGTGTAACTTGTTGACCTCCCTCAAGGAATCTGGGTGCACTGGGTAGGGGGACTTGCTCCTCTGTGCAGGCCTCAGCTGACCTCAATTCAGGGCAAAATCTTGCGTTTTCTCAGGTTGGCATTTTAATAGTTTGTGTTTTCGTCCGAGACATGATGCACCTCGACAGCGGAGCGTTTGGGCTCTTATTGCCACACTACTGAAGCGGCGCTCGTCTCAACCGGATAACCAGTTCTCGAGAGCCCAAATCCGCCTACATGGTCTCCTTGACATCCCGCTGCCCTGTCTCAGATACTCTGCTCTGAGGTAGCGGGCTCCCCAAACAGAGCTGGCTTTGAGGCTTGCCTTTGTTCTATATATTTAAAACAAAGTGAATTTTTCGCCCGAGTTTCTTTGCAGAGAAAAACAGCGCGCAGGATTAGAAGGCACAATGGCAAAAAGCCAAGTGGAAGAAAATCCATGAAAGAAGAGCTGTTCTTCCTAAATACTGCACAACATGGCTCGACTGTACTTAGAAAAAGAGTTTTAACAAAACCTTAAAGGTAGAGTGGAAGAAAGAAAGTGAGGATCTATCCATCCATCCATCCACTCACCCATTCTGTTCCACTTATACTTATCAGGGTCGCGTGGGGGCCAGGGGGTACTGGAGCCTGTCCCAGCTACCATAGAGCAAGAGGCAGGGTACACCCTGGATAGATCGCCGGTCTATTGCAGGACTAACACAGATTGTCTGTGGTGCTGATAGTATTACTTTATAGACGATTAAAAACACAGTATTTACCTTAAAGTTTAACAATATGACCTGAAGTCTAGACGTCTGCTCCTATTTTTTCTTTTTCAACGATTTTAACCACATCACCTACCGTCCTTGAAGTGACAAAGTATTCCGGTAATTTTCTGTCATCATTTATCTAATGGCCATGTCCACAGCCTGAACATTTAAATCGCGTATAGTGAAAGAGTATTTTTTTCGAGTGGTGTATTTTGCATAAGGATCCAACCTGTGACCTTTCAGTTATCAGTGATAGCTTCCAACCAAATGCCTTAAAAGGTATCCGTTCACACATTTCATTAGTTTCTGCCTTACTGAACTGCCTTAAGAGGATAAGAGAATATTTAATTTAAAATGTTATGTAGCTAGCTGATCCATGGCTTAAAGCACTGTGCATGTGACATATAGGTAAGTTTTATTCTGGGTTAGACACATCTCCAGCTCCACTCTTATATCTTTAGGCTAGATTGGGTCGTATGTTTCCAAAGACGTCTGAAATTTTAATATATGAAAAAAATATAAAAGTATAAAAATAAAAGATTAGCTTTACATTAGCTTTAGTATTTTTACATTCTTAACGTACTTACTTATCAACTGAACATGATCCATAAACAACAAAAATTTAAACAGCCCTCAATGCAAGAACGCCGTTTTTCTTTTCCACTTTGTTGCCACGAGCCAGTGTTAGTAGTCCACTTCCGGTCGCACTTGTTCTGACCTTACTCAATAACAAAATGCTATTAAGTTCGGATGATTCTGGATTTAATCTGAAAATTCTGTAAAGATTTGCATTGTGATTTTAGCTTTGTAATACATTTTTTGTCACCGAGGTGATAAAACGTCCAGAAACATTTTGAAAAAGACTACCTGTACTTAAATCATATTAGTTGTGCCGCATGTGTGATAAGAACACCACATCAAATAGGAAGAGCAAGAGCAAAGGGCCCAGAGGAATTTGATCTGGAAACTTTCATGGATATTTATATTTGACATTTAAGTCGTCTAATTGCTCTTTTTTTTTGTGCCTCGTCTGATTTCTTTCTAGTGACGTAGTTTCAGAATTTAACCCACGGCGCTGCGTTACGATGGATAGAAACCACTGCTCAAGTTCTATAGCCAGATTTAGACTTTTAAAGGGCCCTTCTCCACATCCTTTATTTTTGGATGTTGAGTCTGATTGACATACTGGCATTTGCAGCTGACCAGTGACCTTTAAGCGTTTTTTAAAAAAAATTCATTTATTTTTGTAGGGGAGGCTTTCACTCTGCACTAACTCAGCCTGTCACCAACATAATTAGTTTCATTAATCAACAAAATTTCCCTTGGGGCGTTTAAGATATTACAGCTAAGGTGAAACTTTTTAGTATTCGAACAGTCCCCATTGGATATCGTGGCTATTTTCAATGCTTGTAGCTCCACATGCCCGTGCGAGCGCAGATTCATTCAGCTCACAGCTGAACGGAAAATAATAGATGAAAATTTAAGAGATTGAGCTTCCTTTGTGCTGCTCTTGAGAAGATGTCAGAGGGGTAATAGGAAGATGAATGAAAAGCAGTTATTCATGCTTTCTTCAGCACTGTATTGATCGATGCAACAACTGATATCCCATTGCGTTTGCTGCCCTCCCGCCTGCCTCTCTGTGTGTCTGTCTGTCCCTGCCACCTGCTACCAAAACAGGGAACAAGATTCTCCATCTGCCCCTGGATCTCTGTCATTCGCTGTCTGCCTTTTGCCTGCTGCTTTATTGCCTTTGTCATCTCTTTCTTTATTTCTCGCTTTGCTCACTCTGTCACTTAGTTATCTGTTTTATCAGCGCCGTTTCTCTCTCCTGTCACACACCCACCTTTCTTTCCTCTCCTGCTCAGACGCGCACTTACATATTCTCCTCTGTTCCTCGAATGTGAGGAGGTGTCTGCTCCCCCCATATGGCCTGTCAACTTACAGCAGAGAGAGTGTGGGCGGTGTGTTGCATTCTAACCTAGCACGGCGTTGGGAAAAAAAACAAAAAAGGAGAGAAATCATATGTCAAATGGTGGGAAAACACGCTGTGAAGAAGCACATCTATTTAGAAAACTCACTGCCTTTGAACTTGTGATGCACCGTGCAGCCATAAATAATAAAAGAGAAATGTATTTTGTGGAAAATATCTCACTCGCAATCAATTATTTTCTACAATCCAGAGGGAGTCGGTGTTTGAGAAAATAAGCAGGTGGTGTGTGTGTGTGTGTGTGTTATGAAAGATGTGGTAAACAATAGGTAAACTGTAGATGTGTAATCTGCAGTCAGTGATGAGAAAGCTGGGGAGCAGAGGGACAATCCTAATGGATCTTTTATAATCTGCTTTGTTTTTTGTCTTTCTCCGAAATTCAAAACTGTCGACAGCTGCCTGTTGTTGAGAAGAATAAAAGGCAGATAGGGGAGTACAAGATTATAGATATATAAATATAAATATCTTTAAGCCTGATTGAAAGAAAAATCACCTACAGGCCATTTTGAGCAAAAATGCTAAACAGGTCAACAGATTGAGGGAACTGACTTGAGTGGATGGTCTAAACTACATTGTAGTTTATTCTTTATAATAACATTTTTACCCCTCTGCCATAAAGGCTGATGAGGTATTGTCGTCACCCAGCTGGGACGACAGGCGGGCAGGCACCCAAGTTTGTGAACACAGTAACCCGAGAACGTGGCGATGAGTTTAAATCTCAGTGACTTCGTCAAGGTCAGAGGTCAAATTTTCTGAAAATCCCCTATAGGATTTTCAAATGGATATCACAGGCCGTCAGTTTTTTTAATTTTTTAAAATGTCGGTGAAATAGATTCACCAAGAAGATAATGTCGGTAGCCTTTGCTGAGTAGTTCCATAGTTTCTGACTTCATTCATTTGATTTGATTTTGAATGAACAAATGAAATCTTTATTTCAAACATATAAGTAGCAAATGTTAATAAACATAAAAAAAAGCCAAACTAGAGCATGCCGTGTCACAAAGCTCAAATCATCTCAAACTGGCTGATGAACATGACATGAGTTCACTGTACTCAAATGGCCTCCACAGTCACCAGATCTCAGTCTAATAGAGCAACTTTGTGGCGGAACGGGAGATTTCAATTGTAAAAGTCCGTCAGGTAAGTCTACAGCAACTGTGCGATACTGTCCTGTCATTAAGGCCCAACATCTCTGAGGAGTGTTGCTACTGGTACTCGTGAGGTGTGTCTGATAAAGCAGTGTTTGGTGAGTGCACAGAACGCACATTTTAACTCCAAATAAAATTAATATAAATTCTGCATCAAAAAGTTTGCTTTTCTTAACCTTGTTGTACTTACTTTACTCATGAGTTCTTATTTGTCTGTCCTAGTTTCATGTGAGCAAACAGTGAGGATCCACAGGAAGCCTGTGATGCTTGTAAATTTTTATTTATTTATTTTTTTGCTTTGTGTGGTTTTAAATGCAATCAGAATGTTTTTTAATCTCTCTAAATAGACAGTTTGAGGTTTTTGTCCCTCGGCCCCACCCCCAGGGTGGATTAGGTGAAGCGATTAAAGCCCCAGCGGGCGCAGTTACCTGTAGTCAATCCAGCCTCTGCTCATGAAGCCAATCCTTGTTAAAGACACGCTGTTCTTTATTCAAAGCACAACAACATGCTGCGCCTCTACCTGCATCCAAGACAAACAAGCATTTGTCTGTTATCTGTGTTGCACAGCAAACGGGATGGTGGTTGTGTTGGTGGTGATAGTAGTGTAGTATGACACATACTGAAGTGCAAGTGACAAAACAGTCACATTGAGTATACTGAGAAGAAAATGGGACGATGCTGATGTGGGTGCCTTGCTAGAATAATTATAGTTTTGTAGTGACCAAATCAAAAAAGGCATTTCTCTGCTCTGTTGTGTTCTGGTGTAGCTTGTTCTGTTCCATAAATACACAGATCAGATACATAAGTACAGTGGTGTCATCCTATAGCAGCGAAATATTACAGTAAGACAGTAAATAAAAGTTTGAAGCCATTACATGCATGGAGGGAGTCTTCTTCCTTTAGCTGAACCTTCTAAGGTTTACTGCAGAGTTCAGCCAGATTATGAATAATGGAGAAAGGTCAGGATTTACACACCACATGGCCAAAGCAGCTGCATCGACAGGGATTTTAGGGCGATCATTTCTGTCACCACGGGTGGGGTAAGTTCCTGCTTGAGTCGTCACTCCAACAACAATTAACATCAAAGAGAGATTGAACATAAACATCAACGCTACACTCTCGGTGCAAGGGTTAATCCCGTTAATCTGTTTTGTGTATGTATTATGTCACGACCTAATTTTAAGAGTGTCATTTAGTAAATAATCCGTTAAATGACTGTTTCAGACAAACGGTTCCAACGCGTGCACGAAGACTCTTTAAATTCCCTCCATTTTAGCAGCACACAGAAGTGCAGATGTCTTCAGACTCCAGCCTTCTTTTCATGCGTCAGAGTTTTTAAGTTTTAAAGCCAAAATGCATGAGCAACTCACATTGCTTTCTTCATGATATGAAGAGCTTTACAGTAATCCTTCTTCTTAATAAGCCCGTTTCATGTGCATCGCTATTCAGAACTTTTAAAAAAAAGGGGGGAGTTGGGGGTGGGTCCTTTGTCAGTCACTCCACGTCTGCTGCTGCTCCCTAAAGACGAGTTAGCCATGACTTTCAGTGCGTTTTTTTAACATATAGCAGTGCGGGAGATGTAATTTACAAAAAGTGTCAGCAGCAACCGAGGCTGAGAGTCATGTCCCCCAGTTGACACCAAGTAAACAGTCACTTAGCTTGCGTGTCCCTGTCCAGCCGCATAACGCTGATGGAGACTGATGATTACACCCGCGCATAATTGCTCTGACATCTCGCTGTGACAGATTGTATACAGAGCAGTAAATCGGGAATGACTTTAACATTGGTCTAGAAATGAAAAGAGAAAATTAGATACATTCATCCATTATGGAAGATTCCATATTTCAGCTGACTCCCTGGGATAACACTGACTTTTAATATTAACTTCTTTTTTTTTTTAGGAGATACAGCTATGTTCATTCAGCTCACACTTACCTACAGCTATCCTTTGTACTTGATTTGCATAATTCTAATTAAATGCTCACTCAGAAGCACCCAATCAGGGTGTCAAGTAGAAAGTAGGAGGAAACAAATCCTTTTATATGTTAATCTACTTTACTACAACATTGTCTAGCCTGCCAGGGAAATGAATATTTCACACATCAAACTACACATTTGCATCAGCATGCAGAAATAAATGTATTACTTCCATCTTTTTCGATTAGCTCTGCTTTGGGCTGATATTTGGGCATTTTTCACACTGCATAATGTTTTTGATTCCATACAAGTGCTTGTCCAGGCTGATAACATTTCAGAGGCCCTTGTTATTGAAACTGACCCAAACATTATGCCTTGTTTTGTTTTTTTTTTCTTTTAAATTATATTTCACTGAGATCAAGAATATGCAATTTATAATTCTCTTTTGCACACCCTATTATTTACAGCGAAAAATGAAGGGCACTTTTCTTTCTTCTGCTTTTGGCAGTGAGCAGCTGGAAAATTTCAGAAATTAAATGGTGGGCTAATTGATTTCTCTCACTAACTCAAGTGCGCTGACAATTAGCGCAGGTTTGGTGGCTGGAAGGGTTCTGATTGATTCATGTGGATGACTCACAAACAAGACGTCCAACACATCTCCATGGATAAAAAAAACCAAACAAACAGAATAAACCAACACTGTTCTACTTTATAAAAATGGAAAATGTGGTGTAAAAAACATGAAAACATGGATCCATCCTGCCTTGTTAAGCAATTCAGGTTGCTAGTGGTGATGTAATGGTGTGGAGGATGTTTTCTTGGCACGCTTTGGGCCCTTTAGTACCAGCTAAGCATTGTTTAACCCTGGCTCTTTTTGCAGGTGCTCTTTAACTGACCGTCACTCTGTTACTGTTTGTGCTACAGATTAAATTAAAATGGTTTCAGAAAGAAGAGAAGATGAGCTTTACGGGGATTTTTGATGTATCACAGTATCATAAAGCATTCACTAGGTTATGCTGTCTGAACACAGGCAGAAAAATCAGCTCTGGATAGATTTTACCATGTGCACTTCACATTACTGTAACTTCTCAGCTATTCTTGGCTGAGGAAAACATTCAAATGGTTCCTAAAAGATTAGATTTTTAAAATAGTTTTACAGCCAAAATTACTTATACTAAGTATAAGTCTTGGGTGATAAAGGGTGAAATGCCACAGTTTTCCCTGAGTGTTGTTGCTGACCATGTACATTCCTTTATGACCACAGTGTACTCATCTTCTGATGTCTTAAACTAACTCAGAATAGTTTCTTGAACATAACAATAGTTCACTGTAATCAAATGTTCTTCAAAGTCACCAGATCTCAATCCAACAGGGCACCTTTTTGGTGAAATGCACAATTTGTGTAAGGTTGTACAGCAACTGCGTGACACCATCAAGCCTGTGATGAATGTTTCTAGCATCTCGTTGGATCTATGAAATAAGAATTCATAGATTCGTATCTTTCAGGACCAATTTAACTCAATATCCTTGTGGGCTAATTTGCTTCACATACAGTAGTCTAAAATAACATATACAGTACATCATGCACAAACAGAACAAATCTAAATCTTCTGCCCCCAATTGGGGGTGAATGGAGGAAGACGGGACAAAGACAATGTATTCAGATGATGACAAAACTTGAAGGGATCATTATCCCCAAATCACTTTTACCTGCTACCCTGTTGTGGGTTGACTGCCAAGTAAAACAAGCATGCAGCTCACTAACATTATACTGTAGTTCTGCTGTGTGGGGACACTAATATTTACATCCTGTCATGAACACAGCCTCTCGCCGTGGGTAGATATTCGCTTTTTGCTATGCACTGATACAACTGGTGGGTGTAGTTTGTTAGAAATAGTTCCCACATGAAATTGCTCTCAACATGGATTGTGGGTTTATAAACCAAGTGCCAGTTTCTTTATAACCAAGAGAGGGCAGACATTTCTACAGCAGGGTCTTCGAAGGTGGGTAATTCACACCAAAGCGATCTAGATGGATATGAAGCACGACAGGCCAGGGATGGTATGTGGAGGCTCGCTGTCACACCTGTCACAGCTTACTGGGAAAAGAACAGAAAAGAGCTTTGATTCAAACTGAGTTTTTGAAAAAAAAAAAGAGAGAGACCTTTTAGTGTCAAAGGTGTTGGTACAAAATATGCATGCACTGTATCAGAGAAACACATATATATACCTGAACAAAGGTAAACAGAACAGTGATTCACCTCGCTCACTTAATGTCTTATCTTTGCAGCACTGTCACCGTGGAAACAAGGTACTTTTTAATAGTGTCACCACTTGAGTCATTCATCACATATTTCAACAGGAACACCTTGCCTTGAGGAGCTATTGACCTCAGTCAACAGCATCTTACCATTTGTCATGACTACACATACACATGTAGACACACACGGGTGCTCATGCTCAATCTTTCTCGCTGTCTAACCCAAAGCATGCCTCACAAAAACTACAATTGTCCATTATTGCTCTGACCAGCGTTTGTCCTCCCTGCAGGTGACGATTCTGATCATCCTGGCCTTGGCCTTCCTTGCCTGCATTGTGTTCCTGGTGGTTTATAAAGCCTTCACCTACGACCACGCCTGCCCAGATGGATTCATTTATAAGGTAATACCCATAAATGGGCAGTGTTTCATTTTATTGCTCAACAGCACATTTATTAGGAGAGGTGTTTAACAGAGTAGCTGGTTTGTGCTGGAATGTGGGTTGTAGATTAGCCTCTTCAGTGCTAAGCAAGCCTGCAGCAAATGATAATTTATTATTATTGAGTCATTTATTAGCATGTTTTTTTGTTAATATGTCTATCTTAATTCTCGCACCTTCATGCCTTTTGTGAATAATTGGACTATCTCCTTCCTTTTCACCCAAGCAACATTTATGAGGGTTATCAGTATGCTACAGTAGATCTTTTCCTGTCTTAGAGATTTCCAGGTAATATATCAAGTGGAAACATATCTGTCACACCTTAAATAGGATCATGCCAAGAAGCGATGAATAATCTCAATAGCACTGTGGTTTTTCACTACTTCCATGGCAGTTGTCTGAATTAATCTGCTTGGTCTCAAAAGGAGACACAGAGTCAAGTAAAAGTCCCACATAATATAATATCATTTGGTTTATCATGCCTATCCAGGTGCACTTCCTCAAACTGGCCATTCATTCCTCTGTGAATATTGATATGTTTTGGATAACCTAATATCAGGTTTTAGCCTACTACAGGTAAATGAGTCCTTGTAAAAAAACAAAACAAAAAAACCCAATCCCTGTATCATATTATCTAAATACTTTTGAGTTTCTGAACTAATTCCTGAACAGTTAATGCAATATGTTTGTTAAACCCCTTGAATTAAGGCTTTTTATTTAACCCAATTTAAAATTCACTGTGGTGGTGTACAGAGGGGAAACTACAGAGATTGTATCATTATCCAAAAACCTTCTTGGAGACACAGCAATCAAATAACTGGAAGTCATGCCCACAGGATGTCAAGTAGTGTCAAGTGGGATGTACAAAACTATCTGATGTTTACTCAATGAATCAATAAAGAGTGAGATTTAAACCATCATTTCTTTCAGTCCACAAAGACGCATCCAGACGTAAATAGTATAGGTAACACACAAATGATGAAGCTCTGCTGCGTTTTCTTCAGTAGCAGATGTCCTGCTCTAAATGAAATTCTCACAAGGTTTCCAAAGCCTTTTTGTTTAACCACGTTCTTTGTTTGGATCCTGGTGTGTACTTCTTAAAAGCTTGTCTCCTATGGATGGTGCATTACTGAGTGTGGTCATGGGTGGATTGGGAAAGATTTAAGTAAGTAACGTTTGTTTATATAGCACTTTTCAAGAATAAATGTTGCAAAGTGTGGCGCAATATAAACAACAATTAAAATGTTCTGAATGGATAAAAGTAGATAGAAGCAATCCTGCACAGATGGGTAATAAGCTTCTTTTTAAAGGTGTCGACAGTGTCCATAGAGCTAAAGTCGAATTAAAGCGAGTTCCACAACTTGGGAGCCACAAACTAAAAAGCGCAGTCTTAGTTTGTCCTTGACCTAGCTCGACGTACCACCAAATGCGCTGATTAGCTGACGTCAGAGGCTTATTAGTTACGCATGGATGGAGAAGTTCACTAGCGCAGGGAGGCGTCTGACCATGAAGCGCTCTGAAAGTGATTACCAAAGTCTCAAACTGAGCCCCGAACTTTACAGGGAGTCAACGTAAAGACGACAGAATTGGTGTCACACGGGACCTTTTAGAGGACCTGGTGAAAAGCCTCACAGTAGATGGTTTGCTCAGGCAAAGGAGTAACGATACATTTAACCTCAGACCACCTGGGGTTATCAGAAGATAGTTTAGGTTCGATTAAATGATTTGCTTAATCGAACTGAGACATGTGAGTATTTTTAGTTGCACATTGCTTTCTAAACGGGTCCTTGCTATTGCACCCTCATTTTATGCTCATAGGTACAAAATGTGGATGTTATTTCTTGAACCTGCTTCTCCAAATCTCTCATCAGCACAAAATCTTCTTAAACACTCAACTATCCACGAGGTATATTGATTTTAAGCCCCCGTTATAAGAAACTGTCAGCCCTCAGCAAAGATTTTTTTGGTTTATTGATGTGTGAAACCTTTTTTTTTGTAATGTGCAAAGATAGTCAAGTGGAGAAAGTTGATGTGCTTTTTTGAGGAGTGAGAACATAAAAATGTGTGAAGATGTTAATGCACTGTGAAACATTTTGGATCTAGCAATTGTAAGCTATGGATCCAGGTCTTTAAGGAAGAGATTTTAGTTATTTTTTGTGATGATTGTGTGGTTTATTGTGTTACTGTTGTCAAAATCAATATCGAGCGCTGTTCTTTAACACCAAAATGTTCAGTACTCTGCGGTGTCACATGTGTGGTTGTTATTTATCATTTTTTCCTGTTTGTTTGGTCGTTGCTGTTGTTTTTGAGCATCTGTGTAACTGAAAGATATCTCAGCATGTGCAAAATCAATAGGTTCCAATGTCTAATCACATTGTTTTGGAGGTGGAGCAGCTGTTGTTTGATTATATGCTTGCATGCTCGTGCCTCTCCTGCACATGTACATATACCCTCTTCTGCTCATTTGTGCTACGTTCTGAAGAAGGCATGAGCTGTGAAGAATATGTTAAGGTCCAGCTACGACATGTCAACGTAATGAGATTTTCTTTCCATTTCTTTTTTTTTTTCTCTATTGAAGTTCCTCTGCTGACAGCAGGAGAAACTGGAGCATCCCTACAAGTATTTTTCTAAAATTTCACAATAAATTTTTCTGTCATTGCCCGTGTTGGCAAATATTTGCTCTGCCGTATAAACCGCAGAATCCTGTCCGGTATTCTCTAAAGTCCACCCTATCTAAATCGGGAAATAAAGGTGATCGCAGTCTCCCCGGGGAGAAGTAAAAAAAACGTCTGCCCTACTTTTATTCATTTCTGAGTTCATGTTAACCGAAGAGGCTGATGAGGCTTATCTGACAGGCAATAATCCATCAATGGTGTCAATGATTTTGTTATGACCGGGGTAATTTTATGCTTTTATTCTTTGACACAGAAGCCAAAAAGACACTTAATTTAGTCCTCTATCATATGTTAATAGCTTGGTTGACAATTAGATGAAAATTAGAAAAATCAGACATGCTGAATATTTTATGGTAATTACCACATTAGGACTGACTCCTGATCATTACGGCTGAGGTCGTAAAAGAAAATGCTTCACACTGATGTCCTTGTGCAACAGTCTGTTTTAGCTTTTACAGTGTATGGATACAGACGGCCTCTTTTCTGCTGATTTCTACTGCCCTCTACTTATAAGTTTTACTCTACCTTGTAAGAGGTCACCTTGCAAGTCTGTGTCTCTAGACAGTTGTAGTCTTTAAGGTGGAATAAATCTAGTTTGAGGCCCACAACCTCTGCAGGGGCTCTGACTGCAGTCTGCTGAGGTATTATTAGCAGTGTCACATCCACATTCACAAGGTGGAAAGGTGTCAATAGAAAGACACGCCTGCTCACACACACAATGTGCCACACACAGCACAACTGTGTAAGGCTTTAAATGGGTACACACTGGAGCACACTGAACTATAAATCTTCTGCAGAGCTTTAGGCTTCTTCTTGTGTCTTCTGACTTTACCTCCTTATTACAACTAATATTAGAATCAGAATTAGAAGCCTTTTATTGACATTTTACAATGTATGATGAAAGCTGTAGCTGGTCAGCTACACCATCAGATAAAAGAGATGAACAAAGAGCAAACATACAGTTATTTACACAGAAAATGTAAAAA
>VUQG01006307.1:34633-57091 GCA_015106755.1 Etia nguti | reverse complement strand
TTAGTAGTATGGCTGTTTAGGAGGCAGAGGGGAGCTTAGACAGTGGCACGAAATGGACCGCTTTGGAGAACCTGCCGATTATGGTTAATATGACCGAAATGTTAGAGGAGAGCGGCCGGCCAGTGACAGGGCCAACTTGTAACCAGTAAGGGCTGTAAAAAATATGGGAAGCGCTTGATGGTGGCTCTTGTTGTGTACATAGGTCTCACATGCCAAAGCATATTTACGTGCAGTGCTTTCCAAAGAGCGCCACCGAAAGGAGTATTTTAATTGGGCTGTGTGGAGCCAACGCAGCATGCAGGACTGCAAGGAGGTCAGTGCACCAGGGTTTCGATTTCCCAGGTAATGGCCGCTGCTACACAGGAGACAGGTAAGATAGTTTCTGGTTAAGACTGATTGAGATTTGTACGAGAACTTGTGGGACAAAGCGTCTGGTTTGACATTACGCAAACCTGGCCGGTAAGAAAGAGTGAAGTTGAACCTGCCAGTCGCTTAGCGAGCTGGATGTAAGAAAGGGTTTTTGTGATCTATCCAAATAATAAACAGTTGCTCTGCTCCCTCTAACCAATGTTTCCACTCATCCAAGACATGTTTCGATGAGTGGAACCATGAAAGGAGTTCCCGATTCCCCACATCATAATTTTGCTCGGTGGGAGTCAGCCGCATAGAAAAATACGAGAACCAGCTTGGTGAAGATGACTGCATCCTGTAAAGGTTCAAAAGCGGAGGAGATGAGCAGCAGAGTGTATTTATTCTTTACAGTTATTTCAATCAGTCCTCTATACAGGGCCTGGGCATGCCATCCTTCAGGCTCACAAAAAAAAAACTGGCGGTGAGGGGTGACTCGCTTCCAGTGACTCCTTAATGGACTTTTCCATCGCTGTTTTTTCAAGCCTGGTTAGATTGTACAAGCGGCTGGTAGGGAGCGGAGCCCTGTCCAACAGCTCAATGGCACAGTCATAGGAGCGGTGAGGAGGGAGTGAAAGTGCTTGGTGTTTGCTGAAGACGGATCCTAGGTCACAATAAATCTCAGGTATTAAGGACAAATTTGGCTTCTCAGGTGCAGGTTTAGAGGTTGTGGCATGGGGCTGGGGGTATGGCTGATATAAACAGTGTGACAAGCCAAAATTGCTCCAGCTCTCGATCCAGTGATCGGCTCAGTTAATATGGGGGTTGTGTCATTTGAACCAAGGATAACCTAACACAATGAGGGACCCAGGGGAGGACAAAACAAAAAAACAATGGTTTTCGTGGTGGTGTTAACTTAGAAAATGAGTTCAATAAGTTTGGTCTGGTGGGTGACAGAGGGGAGTGACTGGCTGTTTCACCAAATTGCTATAGATCACATTTTGCTCCGCACCTGAATCCAAAAGTGCTTGCACAGAGTAGGTGCTGATCTCACCACACAGAGTGACGGGGAGTTGCATACAGGGACCCTTGACGTCTGAAGAGGCACCGTCCACCTGTATCCCCACAGTTACTGGCAGGCGCTGCCTTTTGGCAAATATGGTTACTTCTGGCTCCGACAAACCAACCACAATACATACACAATGGCTCCTCGAAACCTCCTTCGCCACTCCTCAGGTGTGAGCCGTCTCAGCTGCATCAGCTCACCCGCATAGTCAGCAGACAGAGGCAAGACACACTCCTAGGAGGAGGAGAGTGGAGAGGTTTGAGGAGCGAAGCAAGAGGAATCGTTTCCAGTGCGAAGTCTGTCCCCCTTCTCAGTCTCTCTTTCTCTTTTTTATCCTGATTGCCAAGTTCACCAAATCCTTGGAACAATCAGGGTCATGTCGTGTGGCAAGCTCATTCTTTATGCGTTCACTAATGCCATTAACAAAGGCACTGCATAAAGCGTTTTCCTCCCACCCCATCTCAGCAGTTTTAACAAGAAAATTGATGGAGAACTAACAGCTGAGGATGGTGAGCCTACAAACCAGACTGGTGAGGACGGAGGCGGTCTTAGACTGAGGACAGCTCGACGAGTCAACAGGCGAGCTGACAGGAAACAGAAGAGAAGATCTCCAGTTAACACTTTGATCACAAAATAAAAGACGAAGTGAATTGACTAGTTACCACTTGAGGCTGAGACAAACTGACTTAAGTTCCTTAAGTAGACAGACTGATGACGCTGTGTGATCTGCAGGTGTGTCGGTGTAACCTAGAGGACCACAGCCAAGCCCACCAGCTCCAAGGAAGGGAAACAGAACAGAAACAGAACCTCAGTCATCTCGGCTCCTAACATCACAGGGTTAAAGGCAAGATTCACTCTGGACAGGTGCCAGTGTATCACAGGTAATAAACGTATGGACGCCTGATTTTCTCACACTATTTTTACCTTTTACCTTATTTATGCAATGTATAAAACATGTATGAAACTTTTAGCACTAAATGTCAGTAGATTACAGTCAAATTAATTCAGTTTTTTAACCCCTCTTAATTCACGTCCACAATGCTATGGTGGCCACTGTAGAGAGAGATCAAAAACATGAAATTTAGACTGTATCTCTTAATGGCCACAGCTGGCTGTTGGTTATCTTATAACCAGCTGTTGTTGTTTAGCTGATTTGTTGTCTAATCTGCTGACAATAAGCACTTGCCACAATATTTGGAATAAATACGAATGTTTGTGAACATTTCCATGTGTTAGAGCCCTGACTTCATTTCAGGAGATGAAGCTAAAGATGACAAGGAAGATAATGACATTTTATCCATTGTGTTGTCTCTTTCCATCATGTTTTCAATTCTTTGGTGAAGAAATCTGATTAGGCAGAAGAGTGATGTTTACCTCCGCCACTGTATCCAAGATGATGGGACAAAATGGTGGCTTTCACAAACCGGTGCCTGCTCCAGTGTAATTTTTAATTCCAATTTTATGAGAACAAATCAGTTTGTTGGAAAATGTAATTATAAACTAATTAATGGATATTCATGAGTGTCCAGGCTTTAAAATGTCATTTTTAAAATGTAAAAATGTAAAGTGTTATTAGTACAAACTCATACAAACTTGAAGCCACAAGTTTTTGTTGCTGAACTCTGTTTAAGTTGTTTTTTTGGTTAACTTGTGACTGCAGCGTTTGCAATACTGTTTTCCCAATCCTCCTCTATCTGCCTTAAGGGTGATTTATGGTCTGAGTTGGCATCAATTTGTAGAGTTTTCCACCTACACAGAAAAAAAAAAACATTATGGGAATACAACCAACACAAAGATCAGAGAGACTTGAGTGTGTGTATTCCACATGTGAGCCAACATCAGCCTGTTTGTATTCTATGCTTAGGATCAGTGTGGACTGGTTGCGAGGTTGGCTTGGATAGGATAGGGAATGAAAACAGTGGAGATCACTATAAAGAGCATAAACAACAGATATGAAACATTCCCAGTGTTAAAGGACAGGCAGTGACTGCAGTGGACAGTTTTAATTGTGTTTAACACTTGGCTATAATCCACTGTAAAGAACTCCTTTGTATATCTTGTAACATCTGCCTGCTCTGACTGCACAGACATGCACAATAGCAGGCTACACATTCCCCCACATATTTCTGATACTGCCCCCAAGTGGCGGCACACAGTAACAGCTGTGTCTGCACAGCTGTGTGTAGCACTGAGCAGTAGCTTCCTGGACTGAAAAACTGCTTCACTTTCAGTGTGTGAAATTTGGAAAGAGCTTGCTGGCCTTAGCTGATAACTTAGCACTTCACCTCATTCAAATATGGTCACTTCTGGCTCTAAATATCCATAAACCAGAGGGTGATGTCATGATTTCTTTCCATCTTTTGTATACAGTCTAAGCATAGCCCCAATGTGGCATAATGTTTAAGCCATTAGGTTATTAAGTGTTTAGTCAATTAGAGCTAAACGAGAAAAGAAATTTGGAACAGCATGAAGTCTGGAAATTAATAGACAAATAATAAAATTAAACTAGAAAGTGAAACATTGTTACCAAAATGTGACTGAATGTGGTGTCAAATGCAAATGATCTCATATTTTCATGTCTGTCTTTGTGGGGAAAAAAAGCATGCGATGGAAGTCGACACAGACCTCGTTGAATATCAAAACCTTCAAAGGAAATCATGATGCGAAGGTCTGGAAAAGTTTGAAATTGAACAATTTAACCCAGAAGCCCTGCTTTTCTCTTTAACATCTCCTGTTCCCTCCTTGTTGTCATTTTTCCTCATTTTCCCCCCTTTCCTCGCACATGTGCAGTTTTGTTATCAGTTCAAAGCACAGAGAGGTCAACGAGGGAGTGTGTCAGTCAGACAAGTTGTCACCCAAATGATGACAAATTGGCCGCCTCTCCGCTCACCTCCCAATCAAGTCCAGACCTGCCTTTTAAATGGAGATCAATGGCAGTCAGGTAAAGCTCTCAGTCGCCTAGCTCAGTCACACAAAGTCAGGACTCTGTCACCGTACATCTGCTTAGCCTCCAAATATGAACTTTATCTGATTTTCAGTGTTGTGTTTTAGTGTTTGATGACAACGTAAATGCTGCTCCTTATGCTTTTTCACCAAGAACGCAGACTGAACACATCTGCTTTTGACAGGAAAATTGTCATATTTGACCATATTGAATGCAATTGATCCCAATTTATATGACAGAAGGTGCAGAGATAGTATGACCAGCAGAGAGTCTTCACCTGTTTCTGATCTCAGCTCTGCTGCTAACCCATTCGCCTTTCTAACGGGCTCGTTTCCAGGGAGACAAACATCATGTAACGCAACACTGCGAGTCTTGCAATAACATTGTCTTTATCGTCGGCAATGGGTGGAATTTTCTCATTTTATGCCTCGAAGCTTAAAGAAACTAGAGCAGAACTCGGAGCGAGATATTTGCTTTCTTTCATGCTACTCTGTCTCATGTTTCTGAATCTTTGTTGTTTCTCTGTCATGCTTTGCATCTTTCACACAGAGTATGTTTGCATAGCGACCTCTCATGGAGCTGTTACCATCTAGCTTTCATTCTCAAACCATACATATTCATCCATATCATGTCTAAACTGGCTGGCATATGATAAGCGGAAGTAACTGAGAAGCAAATTTGATCTCGTCCTTCCTTCAGTCACTTATGGATTAAATTCGGCTACTTATTCACTGAGCTGGCGTGCCAGCTGTGCCAATCTACTGGCTCGTTGTTAGCGTCTACGCTAAAAAGTTGTTGAACAGCCATAAATTCTGGGAGAATCTGGTTGGGATTTTTTTTCCTTTCTCACACAGGAGGAAGCAATCAGCTTCAAATACTGCATGACTGGAAACACTTTATGGTTTAGGTAAGGTAGCTGTGAGGGTTGAACCTAGGGGCAACCTTTGGAGCTGAAAAATGAAGCCAGTGATGAAGTGAAAAAAACTGAAGTTCTACTAAGTGCCACCTGAAGCTGGCTCAAGTCCCCATAGAATCCCATGTTAAAATGTCCAGCTTTTAAAGCATGTTTACACCCTGCTAATCTATATAAGAAGAACCTACATACACACTTATATTAAGTTTAGGTCTGTATAGTGCTAACACTATACCAGGTCAGCTGACTTATAACCTGATTTTCCATCTGATTGATTAAACTGATGGTTGAGGTTTAAATCTTAATGCCAAGTCATTGCATTCTATTAAAATTGTTGGGTAACACATCAACATTACCTAATAGTATGACGACAGTGATATTGTAATTACTTCAGTTTATAACAAAGTCCATCTTGATTGAGTTGACAATGATGTTGAGAAGTCATTAGGAAATGAAAGTTTTAAAATGGCCAATACCATGTTCCATCTTCCAAATACTGAAAAGTCATTGACCTGGAGATTATATTAAGAGCTATACCCAGGGTGACTGTACAGAGTATAAAGGATATCCTTGTATAGAGTGCCAAGATAATTTTGACTCTTTACAACTGTTATTACATGTCACTTTTAATTCCTGGTTGTTAAAAAAAAAATATGTAAACTCTTTACGGTTTCTTCCCAGAGTACTAGAGATGCCAAAGCCCGCAGGACTGTGTGCCTCCCCTGCTTTTACCTCGATTCTCCAAGAACCCTTCAACCCAACACTCGTTTTACCCCAATGTACTTTAAACGTAAGGTCAAGTGACCAATACTGATTAGGATCGAACTGGTAAAGTGTCAGCTGGGTTAAGTTAAATTAAATTGTCCAATTTTGAATCCAAGCAGTTTTAGGGTGTAATACTTAATATTTGTCGTGCATGATCTCGCGTGGACACATTTCTTTGGTTCTGTAATTTAATTTTGTGTATCAGTAATTACATAAATCTGAATTGAAAATGATTCTTCTGAATTAACAGCTAAATTAAAATATACATACATCAATAGGTAAAATATTAGATTTTAGTCAGTAGCAAAAGTGGAGGCAGCTATTTGTTTCCAAAGTTCTGTTTTGAAACCTCGACGTACGTCGCCATCTTGTTTGCAGAAAAAACAAAAAACAATAAATGAAGAGGGGCGGGTCTTACTCTGAAACTTCAAACTGTTGGCTGATGACTTGTGACTGACATTTAATTAGCCACTGATTGTGCAGCTTCATGCCACAGATGAGTCTTCATTCTGAAAAATGGTGCGATCAAGATTTAAAAGACAGACTTTTCTTTTTTTCTTCACTATGATCGTGTGATTGTGTTCCCCAATGTCAAGACAGAAAGCCACACCTATCGCCATCTAGTGACCTTTAGGCAGAATGCAGATCTTTAGGGAATTATCATCTGATTCTTTTCTCTGACCGTTTGCAGAAATTAAGCAGAGGTTAGTGACAGCTATAATCAACTTAGGAGACTTAAAGTATATTAAATGTGAAGCTCCTCTCTGTTTTCTAATGAGAACTGTACCTTTGTATATTATCTTTATACTTCATGAAAGATGGAGATATGTCAAATGATTAACTTCTTCATCATGGAAAGTTGAACAATGTTAACTGAAAATTCAGACAATGTTAAGTTCAAATATTCATTTTGGCTCCTTTGAGTCAGTTTTCCCAGTGTCTGATCTTCGTTGCCTTGTTTTGGTACAGCAAGCAGCAAGACTTGGACAAACCCATCTGAAAGGTTAGATTTACACATCAGCCCGTAGTGTACGGCGAATAATGCAGATCAGATTTTGTTTATCTTTACTTTAGCCAATACCAGTCCATTAATCCATCTAGTTAATTTAGCTTAAACCGACTCTCCAACTAAAACAGCAGTGCTTCCTGCTTGAAAGTCAAAGCAGCCAACTCATTGCCAGGGACAGATGTAGATATGGAATATGCACATTTCACGTCTCGCTTTCACCACTCGAGTTTTCCTTCTGCTTATCTTTTTTTTCTTTGTTATTGTTGCTTCTGTGAAACCTACCAAGATCCATAAAGTTAAATGTTCTGTGACTGCTCAAATCCTGCCTTTTACCGTACATTTGCGCCCGAGAGTTTGAATTTAAAATACACTGACTTCAGTCTGTTTTCTGGGCCTTTAAGAACAAATCATCTGGAGGACAAATGCAGGACAAAGGTTTCCACCAAGGCTTCTGTCGTGATGTGGACAAATCCCAGGATGAAGCGTTCGCTCTGATTCATTGCCATCACTACATTCATTCCCACATGGTCAAAAAAGCCATTTTGGGCTGGGAGGGGCGCGGGCGTTAGAGGGCGCGGAGGTGAAATCCAAAACTTTAAGGCTAAGCCACAAGGTTTGCATAAAAAACAACCCCAGACCTCAGATGGCAAATGTGAGGAAAATAACCCCCCTCATTTTCTGTTCTTTACCACAAGCTTCCTCCAGGCGGGGGACCGCCAAGTTAAAAATTAACGTTGATTTAGAAACAACAGAAGCCTTTTGTCTCACAGGGCTCAGAATTTGTTTTTGTCTTTTCTTTCAACCATTGAGCCGCTTGGCTCCACGTCCTGTTATTTTTCCACGTATAAAACTTTCACGATGAAATAAAGCAGAGGGCGGACGGATAGGCTGCTCGCTTGGTCTTTTGGCTGCTATCAGTCATGAACCTGTCTGACTGATGACATGAAGCAAGAGCGGAAGGCTTCCTTTCTCTGCCTCTGCTTGTATCCGTCTTTTTTTTACTCTCTTTTTTCCTTATGTTTCTCTACCTCTCTTCCTTCTTTCCTCTCTTTTTATGTTCTCTCTTTCTTTAGGATAACTGTGTTTGACTCTGTCAGTCTCCTTCACTGAAACCCAATAACCAAATATTTTTTCTGGCATCTGAAGCCTGAAAATAAGCCTTGCTGATGAATCAGAAACATTCCTGTTATTGCTATCACTCTCTTTCTCATCCTCACCACACACACATGCACGCACAGATGCTCAGTTTCCTACAGATGTTTGCTTGTGGGATTCATCCTGGAAGTCTGATGAAGAGGGTGCGTCTGGGTCATTTCCACGTGGATGTCGGTTTTGCCTCCCGAGCATAGCTTCGGCGTCCATATCTGATATTCATATTTTGTCATCTCCTAAACCCCCTCTACCTGTGCTCATAAATAAGGATAAACTACCGATTTAACAGGGGGAGGCAGACGGCAATGGCTTCTGGTGTTCCTAACACCACATTTACTTTGCATATCTTGAGTGACTCGGTTTCTTATTTTACGATGTGGGGGGGTGGGGTCTTAACCTGTATCCCCAAGATACAAAAAATGATCCAATTTTTAAGAGAAAAACTGATTTACAGAGCAACATCATGGTTGAATCTGTTACACTGAGCAAAAATCTACCCCTACCGTCTTAATATTTTTTTGAAATTGGAGTTCCAGTGGAAAACCTTGTAACTTAAAATTATGAGTGGGAAAAGTGGTGCAAACATTGCATGATAGCAAACCATTTCTGCCCTTGGTGTGATTCAGTGTTGTCTTCCTTGGCTCCTTAACTGCTAAATAGGCTGTTCACCGCATTGATATTGAGGCTTTTTTTTACCAGCTGCCTGGAAAATAAGGCTAATAAAACCAAAACATTGAGCTGAAAGGTGCTAAAGTGTTGTGAAGAGTGGTGTAATTCTCTGTAGGCATGTCAGCTTTCTGGTTTTGGGGGAAAAATGCGGGCGACAAGTCCCATCAGAAATATTTACTTCATGCTAAGATATCCATTGAAATGGGCTTTAAATAATTTCTTGGTTAATACAAAATTCAAATGTATTTTGATTTTTTTTTAACAATCAGTTAAATAATAAAGCATTTATTAATGATTTATTTACCTTTTATAAAATCTCCTAGGTATGCTTTATCGACCATCAAACTGTGTTCAGACTCCTGAATACAGCTGCTGGTACATTTTTGGAAAACCTCAAATATTTGCCCATAAAAGCCAATGAGAGAAGAAGGAGTACAACTGATCTTTGGGATCAAGTTACAGCAGCATATTTTGAGAACTTACCAGGAGGTCCTGTAATTTTACTTACTGTTCTCCAAGCCTCCCCCTGTCTTTGTTTTATCTTTTTATGAAGGTGCCAATCATCACCGTAAGAAAATCTTTCATTTCTGCTACTGTATGAAGTCTGTATGAAAACCACTGCGTGCATAAAGGATATAGAAGTTGAGATTTCATGTATCGTAGTAAGCTGTTGCACCAATTTACTCATTTTAATGTGTTAAGTGGAAAACGTGGTTTTCCTGTTTACTTTAATTCAGAACACAGTTTGCATCTGTAGTTTTCGTGCACAAATTTCTGTGTTTGACACTTAGAGGATGCTGTTTTTTTGTCAAATCACATTAATAGTAATGAAAATTGTTTTGGTGTTAGAGATAAAATCTGTTATATTCAGAGCTATTGGTAAGTTTTTTAACTGATGACAGCTCAACATCAACACGGACACTGTTTGCATTTTTGCATGTGTGTCCTATTTACCACATGGAAGAGCTGGCAGAGTATACCATGTTACCTGGTAACACTTGTGTTTCTTTTTTTTAATTAATCTTATTTTTTAGTGTTTTTCATCATATTTTACCATTTTAGACTGGACCACACTAGTAACACATGTTAGTCTTTAATCCTTCTAATGGAATTTTCCATCCCTTCAAGCCTTCGGCTCGCGACGGGACAGACAGTGGGGTAAATTATGAAATGACACATTAAGCTAAGTCCCTCTTCACTCTCCCACAGTAATATGAGGTAGCAATATCAAATGTCTTAATTAAAGGTGTTTGGCAGAAAGCGGCAGGCTGACCTCACTTCTAAACACACACTTGACACACAGAAAAACTGAGTGACTGACAGGAAGTGTGAAAGAAAAGAAAGAGGAAGGGGGGAGAATGGAGTGAGGGAAAGTCTGCTGTGGTTTTACTGCCCCATCACACTGCATTTGGAGTATTCAGTATCAAAGGTTCAGGACGGGGTCATGTGGTCATTAATGGCAACCTGAGAGAGAAGGAGAGAGAAACAGAGAGAGCAGCATTGTGAAGTTGAAGTCTGATTATGAGTTTGGTTGGAACGAGAATTTCTCTCGGTTGAAGTCAGTTCTGGCTTAAGGATTAGATTATGTGTTCAGGCTCTTTTACATACTATTACATCTACGACAACAGCAACATTGGCTAATTAGTGTCAGCGAAAGTGCAGAATAGTAACTACAAAAACAAAGTTACAGATGCAAAAAAGCTATACAGAGTTAGTTGAGGAGCAAGTCTTTATGTGATAAACAAGTACCTGCTTCAGATAATATCATCTCAGTATGCATATTGTGATGGCATACATGCATATGGCTAGCAGGTCCCCTCCTGTAACCAGTATGCCACTGATAAGCAGAAAGTACCTCAGATAATGTAGGAGACCTCTGGACCGATAGCCCAGCCTGGTTTTGTGGCAAAAAATGTGAAATGGTATAATCCCAGCAAACAAGAAGATCTCTCTTTAACATAACCGTAAACTAAACCTAACCAAGTAGCTTTAATGCCTAATCCTAACCATGTAGGGATGTCACCAGAACCAGTACTTAAAATACCTTTCAATAGCAAAATTCTGAGATCATAATGGTGTATTTTCAGCACAATAGTTATCGTAGTCAATATATTTACCCAAGCTGCAATTAGTCTGAAACTGATTGTATGAGTATAACTCAGGAGGTAGAACAGGTCACCTACTAATTGGAAGGTTGGTGGTTTGAACCGTGGCTGCTCCAGTCTGCATGTCAAGTATATCTGGGCACTTTGAGTGCTCAGGTAGAGTACAAAATCAAGTAGACGATTTACACTCAAGTGTTGTAGTGTTACCCAGTGGAAGTATTTTTAGCATTTTATTCTGTGTTGTATGAGATGGTTTTATTAGTGGATTTTTACGTATTTTTGTTTATTTATTTATTTTTATTATTTTGAACATTTTTGTTTTAGTGCTGCGAGTGTGGTTTCCTTTAGCTGCTTACCACCCAGATGAAATGGTCCGTTTAAGACTCGTCTATCCTTAAATGCTGAAGATCAACGGCCGCAAGCTGTATAGTATGATAGTAAGATGGATGGGTAAACTCTTACCTTGGTGATCTAGAAAAATGATGTTTGAAACACGTTAAGGTTGTGTTTTAACACAAATCATGATCTTTTCCTAGAACACTTGAGTCAGTAAGAGTTCCTCAATTGTAAGACTAAACTGTACAACACAGAGGAACAAAACGCAGAACACTAGCAGCCAGAATGCCAAAGAGTGAGTTCTTATGCATTTATAGTAAAAATAACAAAGGCAAAATTCACAGGAGCATAAGTGGGGAGCACAAAAGGTTGTATAACAAACATCTCGACAAAGGGAAGTCAGGTTCTGGAGAAACAGGTGAAAAGAATTATCCACGGGTGAAGACAATCAGTACAAACACGAAGGGGGAAGTAAAACTAACGCAAAGCATGAAAGAAAACCAACAAAGTAAAACAGAAATAAAACACAACTGCATCGATACACAAAGACGAAACAGGATGCCAGATACCAGGCAGGATAGGGGAGGGCAAAGGATACAGAAACAGAAAGATGAGACAGAGAAAAAACTCATGAGAATAAACAAACTCATAAAAATTATATATTTCACAATTCTACAATTCATAAAAAACTAACATTAGAACAGTAAAATCTTCAGAATTCAGCCAGATCAGAATTCAAATAAAGCAAGAACTAATGCTCTATTATTCCATGATAACAGAGGGTCAGAGCTTGAGCTTTAACTACAGATAATATGGAAACCTTTAATAATGTCTAATAGCTGTGAATTGTAAGTATTATAATTCAAACAGTTTATAAAAATGAACATACATAGCAGTTAAAGGCAGTGTCTAAAGACAGACAGACAGACAACAGGAACAGGAAGGCTGGAAAACACATCACATCAGACTTTGTGCACTTGGAGATGAACAAACTCCCCCAAAAGCTCACAACGCTGCCAGACTTACAGTTGTTCATCCTACCTTAATATAACAGCAACTTAAATGATGTCTCTATGGAGAGGTTCAATTGGAGTAGTCCCAGCAGGAATGTGGCTATTAAAAGTATTAAGTTACTTTTTTCCCTGCCAACAGTGGAGCTCAACGATAAAGATGACAGATGTAATGTTAGACATTTTCATGCACTGTGGCATGCTCTCCCTAAAGGAACAGCTTGTTGTTTGGTAAAAAAAAATACACTTATTAGCTTACTTGTCCAGATTTAAAGGCTGTGCAACGAGCAGTAATTCTTTTTGACCAGCGTGTTTGTGTGTGTTGTCGATAGCTCTTCTGATCTAGGTTAATCTAACTGGACACCAGCGAATGGTGACGTCCTGACACCATATTGAAAATGAAATGTTAGCAAAAATATATGTGAATTAGCATAATTAATCAACTCGACAAAGCAGGTTCCAAAGGTTTTGCTGACTTTCCAAGTTGTTCAGACTTGTGGTGGCGTTTACATTAATTTGCCCCTTTGTGAAATAATTTTTCTAATTATTCCAACACAACATTAAATGTGGAGTGCTTTTACTAAAACATAGCTCCCAGAAAAACTGAGAACTTACCAGAAACATATTTTGCAACACTTACCTTTGTGTGTATATCCATCCCATCAATCCATTTTCAAAACTTCTTATCTAATTCCGGGTTTGCGAGGTGGTTGAAGCCTGTCTCAGCACACACAGGGCAAAAGTTGGGGTACACTCTGGACAGGCTGCCAGTTTATCACAGCTCTATGTACGTTTATGGGGGAAATTCATAAAGCCCCAGAATATGTGCCAAGTTGTTGCTCAGTTGTTAGAGAACAAAGGCGAGCTGGCTGTTTGCCCCTCTTTCCAGTCTTTTTTGATAACCTAAGCTAGCTGGTTGTTTTTATCTTTCATGCAAAACATTTCTTTCTGGTGAGATAGTTCAGAATGAATGAGGCCCTATGGGGATAAAAACTAAATTTAGCAATATGTATATATTTGAGTATGTTTTCAGTGGAAATGGAAGTCAAGTATTTCCTTACCTTTTCAGTCATTTCCCTCTTTACTTCCATGTTTAGAATTAAAAGCCCCTATAACTGATACTAATGTGAAGCTTAAAGTGTCTGACCTGTAGCAAAATGGAAGTCATGGCCTTACCTCTTAGTGACCGTGTAAACATGTAGTTTTAAACACTGCTTTTAAAACTACACGTGACTTAGTAGTAATTAATCTATTTATAGGCTTGTGATTTACAGGTAGATCAATGATGTATAAAAATCAACAACAACAGCTGAAGTATGTGAGTAAGAAGTACGTGAGAAGTCCCACATACAGGATTGGGTCATTGCTTTTCTGTCTTTCCGTTAAAAGATGTCTTCTTATTGCATTGTATTGACTTGTTCTTTAAAATTCTCAACTGTACGTTTGATGCAGGCCTGGACAGCGGATTCTTTCTGTACTAAAAGCCAGTTTATGGCCATTTTAATTTAGCATTAAACAATCAGTAGCTATCGTAAGCAGCTATGGTGCATGTGTTTCATATATTGATTTCCTCCAAAGGTGTATTCCGGTTCTTGTTTGGAAACAAGTATGAAAAAATCCTTAATGTCATAATCAGCATGCACCAGCAACATTAAGTGTTTTATTAGCATCGATGTTTCCAAATATGTCAAGACATAAAAAGTGTTTTGGGCTGGGAAATTCTGGGAATATTCAGCAGTGTGTAATTTGTATTTGAGTCTCTGTTGGGAGCAGTGTGTTCAAATGTAAAGCATTACTGTAATCACATTACATTTTATCATACATATGATACTGAATTCATTAATCACACTAAAGTTACTAATCAAACAATTGTGCCCTTACTTGTGTTACATAATTTTTCACACACTTCCGCTGCAGTGAGATGACTTCATTTCATGTGGAGAGGGGGGAAAATTGGTAGAGCGCTTTACAAATTCTAAGCAGGGAAGATTTGAAACATTACTTTCATTTTTATTACACAAAAGGACAAGAATGTGATGGCAAAGTGAAATGTGCACTCAGGCCAGGAGCACAGACCCGTTTCTTATAACTCTGGCACAACACAAAGCTTGAATTGCAACAAGTAATGATGAGCAGTGAGGCTTGTAGCCTCTATTGTTACATGTACCTGCTGAGAAGGCATAATATCATGACCGCTGGCAGGTGATGTGAATAACACTGATTATCTCTTCATCGTGGTACCTGTTAGTAAGCGGTATATTAGAGAGCAAGTGAACATTTCGGCCTCTAAGTTGATGTGTTAGTAGCAGAAAAATGGACAAATGTAAGGATTTGATTGAGTCTGACAAACGCTGGATCTGACAGAAAGTTGTCAGAATGCATCACAGGTTTTGAGTATAGGGCTGCATACCCAGAGACCACTCAATGGATGTTACTTTGACATGTACTACCTACCCAAGCATTGCTGCAGATCATGTACACTCTTTCTTGGAACTGGCATGCCCTGATGGCTGTATCCTCTTTCAGCAGGATAATCCGCCCTGCCACACAGCAGAAAGAGTTCAGGAACGCTTTGAGGAGCACAACAAGAAGTTTGAGATGTTGACACGGCCTCCATATTTTCCATATCTCAATCTAATCTAGCAAACAAGCCCGATCCATGGAGGCCAGCTCTCGTAACTTACAGGATTCGAAGGATTTATTGGAAAAATCTTGGTACCAGATACCACAGCACACCTCCTGGGGTCTAGTGGATGGGTCTACGTGTCCACTAGAGGGTGACCAACACAACACAGCATCACCAAAATATTTTAACTAGTAGTGTAACAAATTACTTTTTTCAGAGAATAAATAAGTAATGCACCACAGCTCTTTTTTGGTGTAGACGCCCCAGCGCTGGGCACAGTTGTAGTCAGAGACACAATAGACTGTGACTCATATTGTTTCGAGCTTTAACTATAGGACATGTAAAGCTATCATGTCCCTGCTATCTGTGTTCTGTGCCTCCCCCTATCTCTCACTCATCAGCTCTCTAAGACAGGAAGCAATTCACTAACTCCTCTCATCACCACTCCAGTTGTTCCTGTCTCCAGCACTTTGGCAAGCCATTTTGATAAATACCATGACAATTCATATACAGTGGGCCTGCCATACTATATCAACCTCAACATGATGGAGTGTGTGAATATGGAGCGCAAATCTAGGGCCCCTGACTGAGTACGGTGCAGTATCCTCTTAAACTGCTTCAAAAAGCAAGCATTCCCTCATGGATTCATGAAAGGAGCCCATTTATAGACATGAAAAAAAGGCCTGTTTCAACAGACTTTAAGTGCAGCGGCCAAGGAAAACAATATGCCTGGCCAGAAAAACTGAAGTCTGTAATGCACCGACTTAATTCCATTCTCTCGCATGAAAAGAGAATAAAAAGTTGAGCGCTGGCTGGAAAACTCGCTGCGTCCGAATTGTGTGCGACTGACAGAGGCACTGACATACAAAGTATCACTCGGCACGAAAATCAACTTGAGGCTAAATCACACCACAGGCTGCCTCAGTGGGGCCGGAGTATGTCACAGTGATATGACAAGTGATTTATGGACAACAGGCCCAAAATGCTGAAAACAGGACAAAGAGAAAATGCGAGAGGGGGGCAGAGAGCCATAAGCAGACTGGGAGAGAAAGAGAAAAAAGAATACAAAGATAGAGTAATAAAGTGAGCGGGGGGGGAGAGGAAGATTGAGAGCGCTTGGTGCCAGTCGTCAGGTCCGTTTGGTCCATTAATGTGGAGAGTAACTGCCTCACTGACTGAGAGATGATGGGAAAATGGCCCCTTTCGGTAGGGTAGCCCTCGAAGTGATGTATAGAAGCGTGGATAGAGTGCAGCATTCCCTCTTTCTCAGCTCATCAGTTGCATAAACATCGCAGGGTCTTTGGGTAAAGACAGCACAATTTCGCAATACCGAGCCAAAGCAAACACAACAAAGTGGATGAACTGTTTTAGCCTGATAACTTTACATTTGTCTGTTTAAAAACTGCTGCTGCTTCAGTCCGTTCGGCCAGGATGAAAATGTCCCTGCACCAATGTAAGCTTAATGCAGGCTGTTGTTTCTGCCCCTGTGGATAAAACTAATGCACACTTTGGTTAGAACATGACAACTGACCTCAAACATGTTAGTTAGTTCTCTAACCACTACACCATATGAGTGAGAAATCTATACTAAACAGCAGCCTTACCCTAGCTATTGATCAAACAGGAAAAACTAAACAAAACCTCCATTTACTTCTTAAGTGGCTGAACACAGTACATGTGTGTACATGGATGACTTGCTGTCTCCAAAATAAGAAAGTAGTAGAACTAAATAGTATAGAACTATCATCCGTCATCTGTGGTCACAACCTGTGGGTTGTGAGATCATGGAGACAAGTGGTGGAAACTGGCTTCCACCAAATGGTGTCTGGGCTCAGCTTTTGTGATGGGTAAGGAGCGTGGTTATTCAGGAGGGACTGACTCTAGAGCCACTGGTAGTCTACAAGAAGCCAGTTGAGGTAGTTAAGGCGTTTGATTAAGGTGTGTCTTGAGGCGCCGCATAGATGAGGTTTGTTGGTGTGTCCTACAACTACCAACAGTTAGCTTGAGAAGATCTCAACGTTCCCCCAGAGAAACAGGAAAAGGTGGCAGTATAGAGGTAGATCTTGGTACATGAGTTGTAGAAATGGATGGGTGCATGCTGGATGGTGATATGGCCTCCGGTTTGCCACAAACCAGTAAGAATACCAAATAAATTACTTGCTTCTGTCATATATTTAACACAAGAAGCAATTGAAAGGAAAGTAAGATTTGGGCCTCCCCGTACAACCTTCGGTCACTACTGAAAAATGTACATTTCCCAAACAGCTGGCAAGTGGCTATTGGTGATAAGTGATATTGGTTGCAAAGAGAGTGCCTGTTTGCTAGCAGATTGCCCAGAGTTTGCACAGAAGATGCAAACTGGTTTTCAAAAACTTGCTAACTAATTAGTGAAACTTGGAAAAGTGTGGCACAAACCGAAAACTGAAAACATTCACCTTTATAGTAAAAGACCAACATATTTCAAAAGGCGCAATTTACACTGTGAAGGCCAGTTGACCAATCTTCATTGCACTCTTAACTTTTTCACTACCGCTTAGTGAGTAGGTGGCGAGTGCTTGCAGACAAGTTGGCATCTTCCAGGCAAACTACGAACAGCAACTCTTCCAACTCTCTTACAGCAACCTTTAGCAACTACTCAACAACCAGTCGGGGAATAGACATTTTTCCTTAACAACTGGTGCTTGCAAGGAGGTCACAGACTGGTCTCAGTTACGGCTTAGCAATCAATTGCACAGCAGCTGCCAGCAACCACTCGTGATCTGTCAGGGAATACTCATTTTTCCCTAGCGACCAGTGGTTGCCAGGTGCTTGCCATTTGGTCCTCCATCATAGTCTCTAAACTTGAGTATGGTGTTACACATTTAAGACCTAAGTAGAATGTTTCATCATGGTATGATTATGTCTAAGTATCTGAACAAAGTAAAAGTTTTTTTGTTTTTTTTTTCTACTGTGGCCTTTAGCACTGGTCACCAGAGGAAGACTGTCTCCAAAGATAAATTTCAGCCATTAACTAATTCCTGTATTTTCTTCCTCTGGGATGCTGTGTAAAGACCTCTTAACTGATGATTGCTGAACAAGCAGCAATAGCACACTTCCAATATCCTGGGTTGTTCATCACCTTACTGCAAAGCAAAGAGCACACTGCCTCTAAACGAACACTTATTTAACATCCAGAGCCAGTTTAGCAGTTTAACAGCATGGGGTGAATCCAAAATAATCACAGTGCATCACAAAGGAAATTTATGTGGTTGTCCCCACTTCCAGTGCATTCAGAGGGGAAAAATATAAAGTACAGCCAAATATCTCAAATGAAAACTGGTCCCTAACTAGGGTAGACAAAACAACCTGCAACTTGAGTTTCTACTGCCACAGTAACATGAGTCTGAGTCTTACCATTAATGTGATGTAAAATAAACAACTAGAGCTGAGTGGACTTGATTTAATGTAATTGTTTTAAACGGAAATTGATACATATGTAGTTTGGATTTTGCACGTCAAACAATGTTGGGTTGTCTTTAAAATCCATTCAATCAACACGATCACATGAATGCAAAAAACTATATTTTGTTCTATATTTTTGCTTTTTAACTTCTTTGTTCAGATGTTTTATGTTTCAACCACAAATCATTAAAGAATTTAAACTGGCTGGTTAGAATTTGCATCACTTAATTACTGAATTGAAAACAGGAATATTTGATAGAAAGTAAACTTTATCTGACTTGCACTTTTATTATTGAACTTGTTATAGGTGTTTTTCAGATTTTAACTTAACATTCCAAATTGTACATCCCCCATTCAATAAATAAGTATGCTTAAGGTTGGTTGTACCACCATTTGGGAAACACTAAATAATCTAAATTTAACTTAAAGCGTTTTTGGATTAATCATTAATTAAACAAAATTTTAAATACTCAAAAAGCATGATTTATTCACCTGTGTGCATATTTTATTTCCACTTTTATTTTAATGATTATGCATCTTTCTGTATTTTTTTTCCTCTCTGTCTATGCAAATGCAAATGACGTGAAAAAAGAACCAAATTTTGTGATAAGACGATTATATATATACATATACATATATATATATAGGTGATACTGGCTTTCACAGTACGTGCTCTGTCGGCATCAACCATCCCTATCTTTCATACTGACAAAAGAACAGTTTAATGTGAAGTTGGAGCCAGTTTGAAATCAGCTTGATGGTACCAAACATCCTTACTGGCAGAGAGAGAGAGAGAAAGAGAGAGATGCAATCATGGCTGTTTTGTTTTGTTTTGTTTTGTTTTGTTTTTTTATACAGCTGGTGCAGAAGTCTAAGATGTGAATAATAGGTGCAATTTGAGATGGTTGTGAATTTTTCAAATAACTGACAAACACATCTTGGATGATTATTCTCAGACAGGGGCCTCTGAGGAGGAATTGCCAAAACAACTCCCTTCAAGAAAATTGCAGTCCTGACAACACTCAAGGAGAGTGAACATCATTTACTAATGAACACTCTTCTCAGGGGAGACATTGAGTCTCATCAGTCACACAGTCACAGATTGAGATTAGATTTAGATAAAGTTTGTAAGGTCTGGGACTCCTTATGACATGTCTTCTTAGCGAGAGTGAGTGAATCCCACAGACTCCTCACTGGGAATCTGCTGTTGGACGGCACATTGGACTCATTTTTCAAAACTGCATGTTTGTCTGTCTGCAAGTTTTCAAGCCTTTTTGTGCCTGTCTTTCTTTGGTTTTGAGCTCAGCACCTAGCTTAAGATCTGCTTTCTCACTTTCCTTTTGTGCAAAGGGATTTCCCCAACTCCTTATTCTTACCCATAATGAAACTTAATTTCCTCTTTAAAGTCAATCCATCTTCCTCCAGCGCAGTACATTTACCACTGGATCAGACAGGAAGACACAATGAGAACTTTGAGCTTTGTTAAAAAAGAGAAAAACAACCCACAAAAGTATTTTTTTTTCTAATTGGGTCGCTTGAGGAAAAGCGTGTCAGGGCTCAAATCCATCACGCTGATTGCTGGCCTTGTCTGCGTGGAGCCACATGGCGGTGGTGCTGCGTGGGGTGTGTTGGGGTTCTTGTGGTTTTGGATTCTGCACATGCTAGTTGGATCTCAGGAGGGAAGTCCTTGCGCAGCCGAGAGCTGCTCATTAGTTTGGTTAGTCATCAGGCCCATTGTCTCCAGTGGAATGATAAATGAGCCCGTCTGCATGTGTGGTTCTGACAGACCCGTGGCATAGGGTTAAGCTGACATTGATCGTGGGGCGCAGGCTGAACAAGAAGCTACCACAGTTCAGAGAACCTGTGATGGGAGGACTTTCTGGGAATTCAAGCACAACCTTTAGTCAGTATAATGGACTCTTTTCTGGCAGCAGAGATTGTGTGACTGCTTAACATCGAACAGCTCACTAAGCTATTGGTTATCTGTGAAAGAGCAGTTTGGTATTTTGATAAATGTTGAAAAAACCCATTACCCTTTACTTTATAATTACTTTATCACATTATTACTAAAAAGCTCCCAAAACAAGTCTAGATTATGTAATATAACTTGTGTAATATACTGTAAGTGTTAGCTCATCTGGCAAAATTGCCAGATTACTTGTATAATCACAGTCCACATTGTAGAAAGCCATTATTTTCATTTAAGGGAGGTTAAGTTAGGGGCTTCAAAATGGCCTAAATTAGTGGTAAGAACTATTTGCCAGCTTATCTAATGAACCTGGTAAGCTAAATACAGCTGTTTTGTAAATATACCAGCAGGAGTGGTTTAAACTGGCAAAACTGGGCCGCTTGCACTGGCTAGCTATTTTGGTTTAGCAATTCAAATTAAACTGGATGGCAATTTTGGTTAACTAGAAACAGAAAAAGCAGATGATCAGGTGACGTCTTATAGGATTTTTAATACAGCTGAGCTAAAAAAGAAAATATGTAATGACACCCACTTGTTACACAAAGCACCTGCATCACTAATTTAGCATAACTCAATTTCAGAAATATATATATACTTTTATATGTCTCATGAATTACTCTAATAGGCTATACAGGCAAAAACATTTTTAACAAGGGTGCAAAGTTTTGTTTTTGTTGTAATACAATTCAGTTTTATTTATACAGCACCATTTCACAATAACACTCTTCAAAAAATGCTTGTGTAAGGTAAAAACCCAACAATATTAGACACAAAGCCCTAACAATCAGATGACTCCCTTTGAGCAAGCACTTGGCAACAGAGGGAAAGAAAAACTCCCTTTTAACAGGAAGAAAATTCCTGCAGAATCAGGTTCAGGGAGGTGTAGCCATCTAGCTATCAAAGCACACACTATCAGGGAGAGAAGACAAACATAAACCACATGCAGTGGTCAGTACTATGTAAATGCTTTGGGGATGAACAGATGAGTGGAGAATATGTGCTCAGGGCATCATGGGAGGTCCATTAGGGAATGGTTTAGGGTCACCTGACAAAGCCGTAACTATAAGATTTATCAAGCTGAGCCAAGTTAAAAATCAGTTTTCGAGTTTTGGAGCTATACGTAACTCTTTGTTCTCTTCCACAGTGTGGCTTTTGTCCTGGCTTCCTCCCCTCACTCTCACCACAGATGGCCGCCCCTCCTCGAGCCTGGTTCTGCTGAAGGTTTCTTCCTGTTAAAAGGGAGTTTTTCTTTCCTAATGTTGCCAAGTGCTTGCTCATAGGGGGGTTGTCTGATTGTTGGGGTTTTCTCTGTGTTATTTCAGGGTCTTTACATTACAATTTAAAGTGCCTTGAGGTAAGTGCTGTTGTGATTTGGTCCTATATAAATAAAACTGAGTATAATTTAATTTCTAATTTTGAGTGTACTGCCTTTTGATCATTAGACCTTAAACAAGAAAATAGTGCCCTGTTCTTCTGGGTTTTATTCAGCTTATAGCTTATCCCTGAGTAGAGAACATAGCATAAATGCCGTCTCTTAATGTTTTCTGCTTTCTCTTGACATTCAAAAATTAGATCTTTTGGTTAAACGGAAAACCTTTGAACTTGTGCAGATCATGTAACTTTGTCCCATCCTGTTTGTTTCCCCTCCAACTGCACCTCTAAGATTTCCTTTATGTTCTCTCTGACTACCCTGTAAAATATAGCAGTCAAACAAACACAGTTAAACTGAATGTTGCGGATGCACTGTGAACATCAGACTCACATGCAGGCTTTGCGGAGGATAACTCTTCTGTCAAGATGCAAGGTGGTGCAGGAATGTGCAAATGCCATCTAATCCACTTCATATGTCCGCAGTTATTTTATTTATTTTTTACCATAAAGTCTGGCAAATTACAGCTATCTGCAGTCATAAATTTGTCATGGTCAAATTTCTCCTCTGACTCCAACTGACATTCCTCCTCCAGCTGGCACTGCTGCACCTACTTGCACCACTATGCATGAGACAACCGGATATCTCCCAGAGAGCAAGAGGTTTCTGTGTGTGTGTGTGTGTGTGTGTGTGTGTGTGTGTGTGTGTGTGTGTGTGTGTGTGTGTGGAGCTGTCA
>VUQG01006307.1:4055-34613 GCA_015106755.1 Etia nguti | reverse complement strand
CCTGTCATTCTTGTCTGAGTGATGCTGATGTGAGCTGAAGTGGCATGACTCTGGCTGGCTATGAGGGAGGTATGACACAGAGCCCAGACTTGATTGGGTTATGGTTTTTGTGCGTGTGAATGCGTGTGTTTGTGTGTGGCTTGGCAGACATGAGATGAAGGGATGCCATGCCCCTCAGACGCTCACACACTCAAACACAAACATCCACATCCAGCATCGGTGAGCATGAATGGTCATTCAGCGCCAGCCAGCAGTATGAAAACAAGTCAAAGGGAGGAAAAAGGGGGAGGATGAAGGATGGGGTCTCAGGCCAAAAGAAACATGGTGGGCTCGTCTGTCCTCCTCCCCGTGTCCTGATGAGCACCCCAGGCAAATATTCTGTGAATGAGAGCATATTTGTGGGAGCTACACTTCAATTTCACCCTGCACAGAAGAAAGAGGAGGAGGTGGCGGAGAGGTGACTCATCGATGATGTCATACAAATGAAAAATGTTAAATGAGTCTCAGTGTGCTATAGAGGATGTGAATTTTGGCTTGCTTGTTCATCTGGTAGTTATATTACTGTACAATTATTACTTACAATATTGCTGAAAAATGCACAGGTACATGCAAAATGTTAAGATGATGATCATTCGAGGCCTTTCAGAGTGCTAGATGAAAGGACTGATACCGCGCTCTTGTCTGCAAGCTAAAGCTGGTTAGCGTAACTTAGCAAGAAGACTGAAAAGAGGAGAAGCTAGCCTAGCACTAATCTGAGGCTATTTAAGGCATTCATGAAATGCAGACTTTGAACATGATTATATTCATACTACAGGGTAAATGTAGTAGGATACGTGTCAGTCTGCTAAGTATGTGCAATCCACATTTATGGATTAAGAAGGTAAATGGTCAGGAGAGAAAGAAAAATAACCCCTGTGCTTGTAAAAAAGAACGTGAATATGCTATATGCTATACTATGGTGTATAAAATTTCGCTAAACCACCTGCACATGTAGAACTGGATTTTTGTCAGACATGCTGAGTGGATGCTATGCAGTCATAGTCTTGGGTACCCTTAACAAATTAAGTTGATTAAATGCCATATAAAGTCATACTTATTGGACTTCATATAGGCTGACAGACACAGTTTGTCATATTTGAAAGGTCAGCTGTCTCATCACACATAACCTTTATGCTTAGCTAGGCCAGGCTAAGCTCTAGGCTTCATATTTAGAGATGGTCAACATTTTGCAGTTTAACACTTCCCAACATGATTTTTTATTTTAAAAAAAGCTGTCCTTACAGACTGAAGAACTCTCCAGAGTGAACCCTACCGCTCACCCTGCGATAGGCTTTACAACCCTTACGACTCTGAATTGGCTAAGGGGAAGAAGATGGATGGATGGATGGATGCCTCTACTACTGCCTCAGCCTTCAGCATAACAGCCCTGCGCCAAATGCCCCTAGCGGTTGGTGAAGGAGAAGGTGGAGAAATGAGGATGACGATGACTACAAGAGCGTTAGATTTACCTGTTTCAAATCAAATGAATAAAAACTTTAAAATCAGCTTCAGGATGCATGTTTAGAGCGTTCCCTTTCACGCACTTTGTTGCGAAAAGTTTTTCATTCATGTTCATGAAAAACACAAGCATGTTCAAGGTACCACTCTATCGATGTTAAACTAGGATCTGTGGTCTAATATAACTGTTGGTGAGAAAGCCAATTAGCCTTTTTCCTAAATAAACTCCTCTGTTTAGCCAAAACCACAACTACAAAGAATGGAAATTACATTTTGGACATTTATTCCACTGCTTTATTCATATATCAAGCACAAATAACTCCTTGTGGAATATAGAGTGTCAACTCATTTAATATTTCTGCTTCAACACCTAATTATTAGCAGCCTTACTGCTAACAAGGATGACGTGTGTGGGACACTGGGCCTTTGACGTCTGGCAGCAAATCCACAATAATGAGACTTTATAATCACTGAGAATTTATGCTCATTGGATAGAACAGTTTGAAATACTGAAAAGGAAGAGGTATGTCTTCTCTAACATTTTCGTAATTCTCCTATGGCAGTAAGGCGTTGAATGAGGGTTCTTACAAACTTTGCTGCAGGTGTCTCAAATACTGGTGGGGGTTTAAATTACCTTTAAATATGTGGCTAATGACTGTGCTGAAGCAGTCCTGGCTCAGTGCACAGGCATCAATATAGAGCTTAAAGTTTCATAGTCAAAAACTGTCAAAACATCAACTGTAAATGCTCCTCAGAAGAAATGACTCACTTTCTGCCAGTGTTCACCAAGAAATAAAAAGAGGAGCACAATGAGCACCTTGTTTTCAGTGTAAGAAGGCACAAATCATGACCTGAAAGACAGCAGATAGAGAAAGATTCTGTAATAGCACAGGTGAGTATTAAACTCAACTTACTGAGCTTCTATGACAGAGTGCAGTTTTCTCTCTTTGTGTTATTGTACATGAAAGAACCATGAGTTGACAAAAGCATAAAATTAAATAGAATATCAGTTATGTAGTAGCTCATCCAGCTCACAATACATGAAATAACACAGGTTATATGTGAAGTACAGAAAGAAAGAAGTTTTTTTTGTGATACACAGGCTATATTGCCCGCAGTAACAATGGCCATAAAAGGAAAGGAAGGAAGGAACTACTGGTCACAAAGATGATGCTTCGAGTGACTGCTTTGCTCACTAGTAAATTGTCAGAGTCACACGTATTTTGCATGGAAGATGCAAAATAGTCTGAAAGCACTTGCCATTTACTCTCCAAGCTGTAGTGAAAAAGTGCAACACAAACAGGAAACAGAGAACATTTGCATCAAAGTAAAAATTATGTCTTTTAAAAAATGTTGGTTCCAGCAGTGAGGCACAATTTTTACTTTAAAGGTAAACAAGAGTTTCCACATATAAACTAAATGGACTGGTACTTGTATAATACCTTTCTACTCTAACTGAGCATGCAAACCAGTGTTTTTATTTTACTTATACCTAGATGTTTTATCAAGTTGGGGATCAGCATCTTGCCCAGTGGAGTGATACTGATCAGGCCAGTGAATCAATCCATTGACTGGTAACCAACCTGCTCTATTGCAAGGTTTCCTGGTGCAACATTGTATACCTCTTTGCAACCTGGCAGCTGCAAAACACTTTTCCCAAGCAACCGGTTATCAAAGGGTCAATTGCTGATCTCTAGGCCTGGGATCAGGGCTTTATCGACTGAGGTTTAACAGGAACCTCCAGAAACCACTTGCATCTGGTTGTAGACTTTTTCCCTAGTGCTTCCCTAGTGTATGCCAGATGGTCACTAATTGTTCTGTGGGCTGTAGGAATATTCTGTAGACATGTTGCATACAAGTAGTATGTGGCAATTGATATTTCAAGTTATTGTATGATTTGGTATTTTATGAAGTTTTTTCTGTATCATTTGTGTATGAAAAATGTATCGACATTGACATTCGTATGTCAATCACATCAGCCGCGGTTTTTGGGCAGCCTTAACCGAGTTTAAGACATTTTTTATGCCAGAAAGAAATCATCTGACACTGACCCTGAGCGAGGTTTGAATGAAAACCCACTAGGTTATCACTGTGTGCAAGTTTCACTGAAATCTGACCGACACTGAAGGAGGGGTAGTGACTAGTGACTGGAGTAATGAATTTTGGGTAGATGGATGACGGTGCTTGTCCATGGTTCAAGCTCATCGGTTCTTTGGCCAGGTGAACGAAAAATGATGAAACTGTTGGAGTTTGTGAAAAAAATATTGGATGATAAATGACTATCGACCAGATCCCGGAGCCAATGATCATGACGCATGAAATAAATAAACACCATTAAGCTAGAGCAAGAACTTTCTAGATATCCTTTCCTTATCAGCACAGGGAAAGTTTTCGCTGTAGAGTCAAGTGTTATCATGAAGTTCCATTATTTAAAAAACAAAAACCAACCAACCGTTTTCTATTTTTGGAAATGGGTTTTATTTTATATTATTCAGTAATCTATGTTAAAAGCAGCAGCCAGGAGCATCTGACAAGGTTTAGCGAAAAGAGATGAATTCCCTCCAATCACATCCCCCAAAAAGCGAACCTCAGGCATACCTTTAGATGGCCCTGTAAGTTCAACAGGCAGCCTCACGGTGAGAAAACACATAAAGCTTGGGACCACCCAAAAACCACCTGATGGAAAACAGCCTTTACACGACCAAAACTACGAGGCAAAAAGTAGGAAACGACTTTAGTCATTTTTCAAAGAAACCACAGGTCAGCTGTTTCTTTCTAACAGATTAAATGTGAACGGTGGTCTCGAATATCAGCGGCATGCCCTTTGTGCCCCCATTCATCTTAACTGATCAGCTTCTTCATCAGTTTTGTGGCACTATAACAACTTCCAGACAGAGGGGGCAGATAGCAATCCAGCCAAGGCTACTTTTTTCTTCAATTTTAAGGGTTTTGATAAGTGTTTGGTCAAATGATTAATGTTTTCACCTTTTTTTCTGATGAGGACAAACACAACTGTGCCCATTATTTTCACAGTCACATAGGCTTACTTTGAAACTGGGCACAAAAACCACAACACCACGAAAAGAAGACTCACAAGAGCAATGTTACTTTTTCAAACCCTATTATAACCAATTAGACTACCCCACGCTGAGTGATAACATCTTTTGATTACTCCCTGGGAGGAGGCTGATGCTATCTGGCTCTTTCCTTGAAGCAGCACGACCTTTTAACACGCCACTGTTTTACTGAAGGGGATCCCAGTCCCACCAGAGTCCTTTATCTCTGATGTAGGACACAGTGGTGTCAAAGAGTGCCTTGTGATCCCTCTCAAGGACCAGCAGGAGGTATTTTAATGGATGTCTGACCCGTGGTGGTGAGAGCACGTCTCTTACAGGGAAACCATTGTGCTACAGCAGAAACACAGAAAGCAGAAGTCGCTCTCTTTTTTTTCTGCTACTCTCTGCCTAAAAGAAACTGTCAGGCAACAAAGTGACACGTGTTTCACCTTGAGACTCCCCATCGGTCAATAAAGTTCCTGTCTGAACACTCATCATGGTTCAGCTTTTCTAAGCCTGGAAGATCTAGCTTCAGTAATATATCCAGCTTCCAGTGGTATAAAAAGACCATTTTTCTCATCACCCAGGACTAACTGACTGCAGCTGAAGTGAACATATAAACACTAAGACAGTGTTAGTATCTAATTCTGTGTTACAAGGTTTTTGTTTCAAATTTGTGTTTTTCATGGTTGAACAAGCAACCTGCAGTATATTAGCAACAATGCAAGTGTTGTTTTAAAACTCAGTTTTATTAGAGCAGCCCCAACACAAGTCTTCTGATGGCACTTTACATAGTAAGGTCAAGTCCTTTCAGTATTACAAAGGAAAACCCCAGTGCCTCTCTTTGTGCAAGCACTTGGCATTTTCTCCCTTTAAACAGAAAGAAATCTGCAGCAGGTCTTGAGGGGTGATCATCTGCCTCATGCAGTTTTTGTTCGAAGCAAGCAAAAGTCACAAGAGGTCTTGGGGTTTTGACCCTTTTCAAGACTTTTTACCTTTTCTGTGCTGCAATGGTGGAGTCGTCCAAGAAATCCCTTCAGGCAAACTTCAAAGGGAAGGAGAAATGAAGAAGGTGTTGTTGCACCATCTTTTATTGCTTCTCCTTTGTTTGAGTATAAACTGTTTGCAAAATGAGTAATGGCTTGCAGATAGTTACAGTACAGAAGGTAATTACATGCTCATTATTGAATTGTAATAATGGGTAATGTTAAACGAATAACATGGATGATATATGAATATGATGGGATGACTTGTAAGCCAGGATTAGAGAGTGTTTAGCTTGACTGTAGAGTGCAGATGAAAACATGGACATGTATTCACGGTCTGCGCAATACAGCTGAAGGAAGTGCCTTAAAGCTGCATTCTCGCTAATGACCACCAGACCTCCTCTAATTGTAGAAAAAAGTCCAGGTTTATTTAAATCTCTGACAAAACATCCCTGCCTCTCAGTTTATTTATGACCACAGTAAACATTTTCCTGATGAGTTTATAGTTTTGATCACTAGTTCTAAGTCCCACTTAATATAGCATAATGATCATTTTTGTAAACTATTGTTTGATGGAGGTATGTTGCTTTCTTCGGTTTGTTGGTCAGATGGTGGCTCATGATGTCAGTTGTTTTTTTCAAGTTAAAGCATCAGAACTTGAGAAAACTGTCTGATGTCACAGTAACAATATGTATATGTTTTATTTACATTTTAAAGACTTAAGCAGTCCTAATGGTGACACCAAAAAATGTGTAGAACTGCAGCATACTGGCAATCAGTCTAGGGTGTGCATCACCTTTTGCCCTGTCACAGGTGGGATAGGTTCCTGATTTGGTTAAGTGGTAAAGAAAATTGATGGATGGATGAGTTTTAGTTGGATTTTCATAGTAGTCTTCGAGTGCTGTAAGTATGATAAATATATATATATATCAATATATTATTCCACTCCATTATAATTATTTTTAAATAAAAAACGCCCTCATAAAACTCTCCGTGATGGAGCAGAATGATGTTGAGCATGTAATCCTTAGTGTTGATGCATTTTCTGTCAAAGGTCAGTGTCTTAAGGAGTTTTGAATTTTGAAGCCTGTCAGTACTCATGAGCGCTTCACATAATGGGCTGCATGGCTCTCGTTGGCTGCGCGCTCCGAGGCGTCACCATCTGTCATCCAGCAGCAGCGGCGTCTGCTCGGATCTCCTCCCATTGTAGAAACAGCTGTAGACCATGAACCGTGGAGTCCGGATCTGACACGGATAACCCGGGCATCGAGTTGAAGTCTGGGTGGGCAGCAAACTGCCAGGACTAGAAAGCGACATTTTTCAAAATATATATATATATATATATTCATTAATTAATAAAAATAGATAAATAAATAATTTTGTTGACAGAAGATTATTTTAATATCTGCTTCCACATCAGCTACGATGGAGAACCGGATTTTTTACGCCCTGTGGTTACTGGCGGTCCTGGAGTCCAGCTGGAGTCACTTTCAATCTGAAGGTCTGGAAAGAGCCGTGCGTCAAGGTGCCGAAGTCTCTCCGGCTGCAGAGCAGCGTGTCTTTGCGCAAGAAAGCGCGAACCGGGACATGGTCACCATCAACATGTTCAAAGTGTACGAGAAGTACAGTAAAGAGCCGCAGAGCCAGAAGGAAGGAAACACCGTGAGAAGTTTTAAAGCTGTTCCGAGTGAGTGACAACACGCATATTTTTTTAAGTTCACGGATAAACAGGACAGAGCAGAGCGTGGTTTTGTTTAACGAGATTTTCATGCCTGTCCTGATAAAACTACAAAGTAAACATTCAGTTATACATTTTTATTGGGTGACATTAATTATTTGGTAAATATGTTTTAAAAAAATTAGCACAAATTGAAGCAGCTTTGTTGTTGCTGATATCATAATTACTGTAGTCGTACACTAAGTCAGCGCATTAATGCAATAGGTCGCATTAGAAAAAAGGGGGGGAAATTACAGAAGCAACAAAACTAATAATATGTGGATCTGGATACCAACATGTATGTATTTATCTTTGACATGTCCTTAAATAAAAGTGCCGTTCTCTCACTGTAGGGTTAATTTCATTTTTGTTTTACCAAATATAAACTTTTAAAAAAATACAGGAGGAAAAAAATGTCCAAATTAAACTTAAGTAGATAAGATAAGAGACTAAAAGATCTGAATTACTTTCAATCTTTCAAATTTTAACTTTTCATTTCGTTATCCTAAGCATCCTCAGCACAGGTGTTTTGTCAATTGCCCAGCAGCCCTCGGTTCCCTTTGTGCCAAACGTCTTCACCTCCATCTGTGCTGTGATTTACTGAACTAAGGAAACTTTAAGTCTCAAACACTGTTGTTTCCCCGGTAGCTGTAACAGCCTAGGTGTCAGACAAGAGCCCATTATCACACTCAGACACTGGCTGCACTGCATAAAGCCTCAGAGGAGCTCTTTCTGCTATAAGCATTTCCATATGCCAATGATAGACCTGCTGGACCGACCCAGTGTTTGTCTTTCAGGCTGCGGTGGAAGTGCAGGAGACAAGATTTGAACTTCAATAGTATAGTTATCAAGGGTGAGGTTTTTTTGGTCATGCACGCGGCAGGCACTTAACCGCGTGCTTAATATTTTCCATGCTGCTGCTGCTGCTGCTTATGTCCGTCAGATGTGTTGAGCAACATTTTGCGAGTGATATATTGGACGTTGTTACTGATTTTAGTCAAACGTGCCAGCGTGACATGATAAAGGAGTTTAAAAGAAGAGAAGGGGAAAGGGTCAAGGCAGCAATGCGATCACTTCACTCCTCTTTATTGTTCATTTCAGAGAGAGGTGCTCCCTCAGGGCTGTAGCATCTGTTCAGCAAAAGATCTGTATAGCTGAGCTCATCACATCAGTGTTTATGTGTGTATTTCCTGTATTCAGATCATAAAAAGCACTGTGCGCGGGATGAAAATGTTTTTCTCTCAGACATTTTGTAACCTGAGGAACTTTTCTTGCCAGGCTTTTCATTTGTCTCTTGATTCCTTTTCAAATTCCCCAGGAGTCTCACAGGGCAGAGATGTGTTCCAGTTCAACCTGTCCTCAATCCAAAACTCCGAGCTCATCCTCTCCGCCTCTTTTCACTTCCTCTACAAGAGGCCCCGCCACCACCAGAGACCGGCGTGGCGTTTCCGAACTCCTCGCCACCCGTCTGGAGGCGTCCAGCATCCCGATCCTGCTCATTCGCAGCTCCTCTTCTATGGGTTGTCCCTAAACTCGGCTTTTCTGACACCTCTGGGAAACGTAACTCTGTCTCCTTTCAAGAAAAGCTCTTGGCAAACGCGGAACGTAACTGCAGTGCTGAAACATGCCAGAGATGTCAAAGAGCTTGTGGTCATGGTGGAGTTTGATATGGGATTTGGGGGGGCTCGGGTACAACAGAGGAGCCCTCATGGCCAAGAACGCCTCTCACCAGGCAACCTGCCGTATATCTTGGTGTATGCTGATGATCGAGCTATAGATGAACCAAACAGCGTGGCCATGTCACTACAGAGGTATGGGCCTTTTCCGGCAGGGGATGACTCGTCCGTCTCAACGTCAGCCTCGAGGATTCGGAGGGAGCTTCATCTACAGATCCAAACCAACGACATCCCGGAGGCACACTTCAATAACCTGAAGAACCACGAACTGTGGCAGAGCACATATTTCCCAGCAAAAGCAAAAACCGTGGTCAAAACGGGAAGAAAGCAGGGCCTGGTAAGCAGCGAGGGCCTGAGCAAGCCACAAGTGCTGAGCTTTGATGAGAGGACAATGAAGAAGGCCAGGAGGAGACAGTGGAGTGAGCCCAGGGTTTGCTCCAGGCGCTACCTAAGGGTAGACTTTACAGACATCGGCTGGAGCGAGTGGGTGTTGGCGCCAAAGGCGTTTGATGCCTACTACTGCGCCGGGAACTGTGGATTCCCCATACCTAAAGTAAGACATGAAAACCTTCTTATTGTCACTCCAGCCATTAGCGGATTTTTTAAGTCAGTCAGTAGAATACTTCTTTATTTTACCAAATTCACAAGTACAAAAACTATTATAAAAACCTGACATATAAACATGGTAGACTTTGACTTTATTTTAAGGGTTAGGAAAGTTCTTTTGTTACTGTAGTAATAATCAGCCTTTCACAACTCCTTACTTCCTCAGGTGGCACGTCCTTCCAATCACGCCACTATCCAGAGCATTGTCAGAGCTGTGGGAATTGTCCCTGGTGTGCCTGAGCCATGTTGTGTTCCGGACAAGATGAGCCCCCTCAGCGTCCTTTACCTGGATCCGAGCAAGAACATGGTGCTAAAGGTTTACCCAAACATGTCTGTGGATACATGCGCCTGCCGGTAGGGCCAGAGCTGCATGGGCCGCTGGAAACTGTGATCAATGAAGATAGGAGACAATGAAGACAAAGAAAATGTAGACTCAGCATGTAACAGGAAGCTCGTGTCAGATGAAAGAACAGTTGTGGAGCAAAACAGTGAGGACAACTGATACATACAGAATTTTCTTCCGACATCTTGGCCTTTTTTGGTGTCTGCCAGGAATGGACATTGCCTTAATTTCTTTTCTGCTTGTCTTACAGTGTTCATAGATGCCTTTCGTCTAAGTTTATTTTCTGAAAATGCTTAGGTGCCCTTAAAGAAACACGTGTTTATATTACTATTAATCTACAAGTTCCTGCAAGCAGATCAAGTTCCCATTGATGCTTAAAAAGCTTTTTTTTTTTTTTATTTGGAGCAGTTTATAAAGTTTTTTCTCTGTTTCAGTTTTTAGAAGGATCTTGTTATACCATCACCTTGGACTCAGAGTTAACTGGACATGGTTTGGGAATCTGCTCAGACTCCTCAAAAGAGCTCAAAATAAGCTGGATTTCAGCAGGTAATCAAATGTTCTGAACTTTGGTCAAACTGATAAAGAAGAACTTTGGACACAGATGCTACATGGCAGCATATTCATATTCTCTGTTACCCAGCATTTGTCATGGAAATCATTACACATGGACGCTAAGTGGTACTTAGTGAGTTTAGCTCTTTATCATGCATGAGAGGTCATATCTTCTTCAAACTATATTTCAGTAACTATTTGTTTATATCTTGTATATAATGAGTGTATTTTGTCATATGGCGACTGTTAACGCATTGGAAGCAGTGTTAGGCCTGTTCACAGATCACACATAAACAGTGCGCTGCTGCCACCTGCTGTGCATTTTGTTCAGTTGAAAGGATGTCAAACTTTCTGTACTTCCTGTGTTTATTCACTGCTTCCCTTAAATACTAAAACATTATTTATCCAAAAAGACATGTACAGTTTTTAATGTGTACAGTAATGAAAGTAGATTTCCACAGTAACTAAAGGAGATATTGCTAAACTGTAATCAAATATTAATTGGATGTGTTGATGTGTTCTTTAATAGACTATAGACTTGGTGTATGCTTGGTATAAAAATAAACTGAATTGTACATACTGTCAGAAACACTTGTTAACTTAGGTTTTTATATATTAAAGTATGTATACATTTGAGTCGGACCTTACCATAACATGCAGTACTTTATACACATCATGTAACATTAAATTACATATATGAAGATGGAGGGAAAAAATTAAACATTTTTGCTTTAGTGCAAAATTGTTCAACTTCATTTTATGATGAAATACTTATTTCCTGAGGATGGTAATGCCCGAATCATATACCTTTATAATCAGCAGATCTCAGTCCTTTTAAAACCTACTAGAGATTTTGGATGAATATGCACTCAACACTACCATCATCATCAAATGAGGAAATACATTTTGTGGTAATGGTGTCCATGTGTCCAGTAGATTTCCAGACACTTAAAGAACCAGTGCCAAGGGGTATTTGCGCTGACCTAAGACATTTTATGTCAACTTTTCCTTTAATTTTTTTTCAGCAAATTCGGATGTTAGGCTGAAATGTAGGTTTACTGATTTATTTTTGTTTTTAAAAAAGTGGCATGTTAGTGCTTTTTATTTATTAATGCTAGTCTAAATGAGCTGGAGATAAGTTTGATCAGAAATACTTTTGTGTTTGTTTTTGTTTGGTTCTTTATATAAACTGCTCTGACATGTATGTCACTATTGATGATAACTACAATCCCAGCTCCAAATCCCAACCCTGTTGTCTGGAGACAAGAAAAAAGTATTTTGAAAAAATACATTTTATTTTATTTTATCCCCTAATTGCCAATTATTGGGAGAATTTTTTTTGTTTTGTTTTAAAGCACTTTTTGATAGCATAGGGATACAATTAGTGTCATCAACAGTGACGACTTAAACCTCAAATTGTTAATGTAATATATGATCTGAAGATTCAGAGTAGGTGTCATCGGGCAGGAGTCACAAGCTACAGAGAATTATCGCCACATAACAGAAACAAAACTAGACCTCATAAAGAGTATTAAGATCTTTAATCTAACTGTTTATGTTTTTTATTCAAGTAGGAGATTGATTTGCTACCTGATGAGAAAAAAATTGAGAAACATGAAGTATGCTGACAAATTTCTGACCTTGAAAACAAAGCTTGGGGCAAAACATTAGCATACTGCGGGTATAATGACACATGATCGAGTCCTCACTACCCTAAAACATTTTTATTATTTCTCTTTTCTTTTCACGAGTTCAACCAACTGATCAGGTGACTGCACTTTAGATCATATTAAAGTTTTCCCATTATGTTGGTTTCCTTCTGCATGCCTACACTGTTTGCTGTACCCATGCCAATACATTTACTCCTCGTCTTTCATCACTGATGCACTCCATAGAGAGGACCTCTTAAGACCATGAAAGGGCCACAGCGAAACCATTTTATGAAACCCAGTGTGAACCAAGTAATGAGAGACTGAATGATTGAGAAGAAGAAGAATAAAGAAATTCCACGATAGGTCGGATGTAAGCCAACGTCCCCAGACTCACTGGCTTGTGGTTTGGGCTCAAACCCCCCACAGGAACATAGGGCAGAGTTCCGCTATCCATCTGAGACTACTGTAGCTTTGTTCCACTTGCCAGTCGTGTGAAATAATGTCTTCGTTCAAATTTTATAGGTTCCCACTAGAAAACCTATACCAGTTCATCAACATTCTTCCATATGCTTCTCTGCGTCTGCTTCTTCTTTGCACAGAAGAACACTAAAGTGCACAAAAAGAGATATAGTTACACACTTTTTTTAAAGATTATTCCAAAACATAAAGAACTTGCCTGATATGCAATCTCTTATTTTATTTTTGTAGTATGTGTACTTTTACAGTAATGCATTAGTGCTATTAAATTTTCCATGTGCTCGTTTGACAATTGAGACAAAAAAACTCAACATAAATACATTTTTAAATCAAACACAGAATACTGGATTAATATTATTTTATCAGTATAAATATGATTGTAGCATATATGTCTGTACATACTCTATCACCTCCTTAACTGGTGGGACAATCTGAATGAAACAAACACAATCACACATATAGTGATTATTAACGTCAATATGTTTTTAAAAAACATTTATTATAAATCCAAATTCTATGGCTTTTCATGTATATTATGTTAATTTCATCATCCCCCTGTGAATATGATGTTATGCTCTCCATTGCGTTGCGTGCACTTAACTAAACAATCACCAAAATTTGTATCCTCGGTGGACATAGTCCCACAAACAACCCTGTAGAACTAGCAAAAGTTTAACACAAGTATAATTATTGTAAATAAAGTGATTATTAGGTCATTGTAAAGAGCGTTTGCATTTGCAAAAACAAGTAGCAGCACTTCTGTTTGTGTAAAACAACCCTAGGTTTTGACTAATGGCTTCATATGTGCCAGTATGTGTGATATAATGGCATTGCATCCTGTTCAGGTTTCTTCTGAAGACTGCAAATAGGACTCCATTGCAGCAGTTCAAATGAGAGAGGACAAAAGCAATGCAGTGCAAGATGAGCAAGATGCCAGAAAATTGAATACTGGAGACGTGAGCTCTCACTGGGTGACAGCGGGCAGCAAAACCCTGTGATGTACTGTACACACAGATAGGATTGGTTGGATCCTGCTACCTAATTAGAAATTAAAAAAAACATGAACATTTCTTGACATTTTGACCACAGCACTGAAACCACAACAGCTACAATGCTAATCTAGTTACAGATTTTAACAAACAAGGCTGTTACGCCTTCATGCTGACATTTTATCACTTTTTCTTTTTCTGGTTTTTTTTTCCCTTTGGCTGGTTTCGTTATGAAGCCACGTCCAAGCTGAGAAAAGTAATTTTATGAATGTCTGTTTGTCAGTAACCTCACAATTTCCAGCACCCCCTTCATTATCCCTGTCAACTGTTTACAGTGTCTTCATTAGCAGGCACCCCTCTAATGATAACAAAGCTTTAAAGAAGGCATCAGCTACAGTGATAAGCATGGCCAAGCTACTATTTTGGTTGACACAAGTCCCCCTGTTTACTCTGGGAGCATGGGAGCGGACACCAGGAGTGTGATATGTGTACTGAGGATCGCCATTTTCAAAATTTGCTACAGCAAAGTCTGTTTTCGAGCAGGGGAGACAGTGAAGTTCTCGCCAGTTTAGTCACTTGGCGAAAACTTTATTCAAAATGCAGATCTCCAGAAGCTTCCTGTTCCAGGTCTGTTTAAGTCTGGTGGCTACTATTGGTTCCTGCCACTGTAAGCCTATCAACAATGACATCAGAAGCGAGGACATGGAGGAACTCTACTCTCAGCTCTCAGAGGACCTTCTGGAAGAGGAAGAGACAGATTCGAGGATGGAGAACCTCCTGGGAACCATGAAGGAGGGTTTTCTGAGACAACTCAACTTGTCAGATGTTCCTCAGGAGCACAGCAAGATCATCCCCCCTCAGTTCATGATGGAACTGTACAACAAGTATGCCTCGGACACTTCAGCAGCCCCTCAGTCTGATGTCATACGAAGCTTCACTGTGCAAGGTATGTGAATTGGATTTAACTGGACACAGCAAAAGTACACTCTGAGTTACATGTAGGTGATGGCAGAGGAACATTCATGGATCAGTCTTGTTTTTTGTCTTTTTCCTTATGAATTCCGGTATTCCAAATCAAGAATCATATCTGGAAAAGCCACCTTGAGAAATGCACATTTGTATTATATCTGGTTTAGATCTTTGCAGCTAACATAATACAAGAAATACAGGTTTTCCCTCTTAAGAGCTACAACTAGCTGGTAAAACCACATTGCTATTTTTTTTTGTTGCTTCTTGAAATATTCAGCTGGGGTAATATTAACATTTCCTATTATATATGAGCTGAAACCTCTTAGAAATATAGCTATATTTACTTCTAAGCCCTCTTCAGTGGCTTTTCCTTTGCTGTTACATGATTTTATATATTCTGGTGAAAACGCAGGATGTAAAGTACAGAAGAAAGTATCCCCAGATATACTGCCAGTGTGGTCTTTGGATCTCTAGTGTTCATAAACTATTTTTGGTATCTCCCGAGACAGATATTGAATCTATCAAATATCATAATATAATCAATGTTAGGGTACTATTGCAGCAGAAAATGAAATAAGACTTGGATTTCACTTCTGACTGCAGAAAGTACACAGTCCGTGGCCGACCATGACAATCCCTGCTGCTGTTTCAGATGTATCAGTAATCAGGGTTTTTTTTCTCTCCAACAGATGTTACTCTCTCTATGACGAATGGGACAAAGTCAAAGTACAGGCTGCAGTTCAACATCAGCATCCCCAGCCATGAAAAGATCACAACTGCTGAACTGCAGCTTTTCTTCTTCCCAAACTCCAGGCCAAGAGTCACCTCCCACAGTTTCAAGATCATCGTTAAAGTCTATGAAGTCGATACGAACAATTTCACATCCTCGACCCAACTGCTGGTGGGCAAAGAGGTGGCAAGTGCTCAGAGCACATGGACAACGTTTGATGTGACCACAGCTATTCAGAGCTGGATCAAGTCAGGCCCTGCACCAACTGTTTTTGACGTAGCGGTGGATATGAAAGATTGTGGGGATTCTGGAAGCGGCGTGGCAGGGGCCAGCTGTTTAAACATGAGCGTGTCCATCGGAGATAATACCTCTGCAGCTTTGATTGTCTTCTCAAATGACCTCAGTAACAGGAGGAGGGAGATGAAGAAGGAACTAAGAGAGATGATCCTTCATGAAGAAGAAACCATCCTGCATTCAGGGGCTGACTGGAACAGAGGATATCAGCTGCCAAACGAGATCCCCGATTCTCAGCACCCACAGAGAACAAAAAGACGAGCACCGAGGGAATACTGCCAGCGGACCTCGCTCAAGGTCAACTTTAAAGACATTGGCTGGGACAGCTGGATCGTGGCGCCTCGGGAATATGATGCCTTTGAATGTCGCGGCCAGTGTTACCATCCACTGACGGATGAGTCATCTCCATCAAAACACGCCCTTATCCAGACGCTGATGAACATCAGGGACCCCAAGAAGGCCAACATGGCATGCTGCGTCCCAATCAAACTTGACCCCATCACAGTCATGTATCAGGAGAATGGGCGCATCACTATAAGATACTTGTATGAAGAGATGAAGGTAGCAGAATGCGGCTGCAGGTAGTTTGCCCTTTACCCGAGCAAAGGTAATGATTATCCTAAATTTGAATTTGATTCTATTTAGTTCAATGTTCAAGGATAACAGGTCATATGGCAACTTTCATGCCCTGTATTGGTCCAAAAGGTTGTAAAATATTCCAGAGTTTTTTTTTTAAAAAGTCCTTTCTATTAATTCTACTGATTTTTTTTATTGATCTGTTGATTCAACTGATATATGCATATGATTTACATGCAGAAAAAAAGATCTAACTAAGATCAAACTATGGCTTCATGTGGGAGTTGAACACCACCCTCCCTCGTGGAAGTTCATAATAAACGTGCACCACCTGCTTTAAGTTCTCCATATTATTTTATTCTTACCGTGAAAAAAGCTGTGATTAGCTCTTCTAGACTAGAAGGGGTGTTTCTAATCTATCATTGTAGACTAGAATTTTCTACAGCGTGAAAATAGATCTCATACAAGGTACAGGAGTCTGCTGATGATGCTCAAAACATTTCCCATCCCCAGGTTCAATTTTAAGTTAAGCTAGGAAGAAGCTAAACTTCAAGATAAGAAGTGTTCTCGCAAATATTCAAAATAAATGAGTACTGTAGAATAAAGAAGTTCTATAAACTATACACCTATTTTTTGTCAGAAATAAGGTCCTATGCATAATTGATGGAAAAAAGTGGCAGTCATTTAAATTAATGCCCCAATGCTAACAGCATCACAGACTTGTAGTTGCTTCCTAGAGTTCATTGTAAGGTATGCATGACGGTTTGTCAGACCAACAGAATAGTGGAAGAGCAAAGGAAAGAGACACATTTTGCATTTATTGTATTTAATTCTCATTATATGTACATTAAAGGTTTCCCTGTATGTGTGGAGTACATAATAAAAAACATGTAAAAAGCAAAGTTAAACAAGTTTACTATTACAGGTAAAAAAGGAATTATTATTTGTAATAAGCTGGTGAAACATAAATTCACATATAATCATCTGCTGATATAACACATCTGTATATTGATATTGTATGTATAAATTATTTATATTGATATATACCTATTATTAGTCTGTAAATTATTAATTGCATTGCATTCATGGACAGCATAAACGTGCCCATCATGGGCCAGAGGGACAGAAGAAAAAAGTCAACAGTCGATAGTAATAATAATAATAATGTATACTTTATTGATCCCCGTGGGGAAATTCCTCTCTGCGTTTAACCCATTCACTCAGTGAAGCAGTGGGCAGCCATTGGGGGCCCGGGGAGCAGTGTGTGGGGACGGTACCTTGCTCAGGGGTACCTCAGAGAAGCTGTTCAGGGGAATCGAACCCCCGATCTTCCGATCATGGGGCCACCACTCTACCTATCCTGAGCTATCAGATACACACCTAAGTACAGATAGGTGTGTATCTGTACTTATTATCCTTGAGAGAAATAAATTACAGAAAAATGTATATTTAAAAGAAATTAATAATAATAATATATGCCCTCAGTGTGCAGGTTTTTACTCTTCTATATGTAGCATGATGTCTTAATTTTGTTTCTAAGGCATTTCAACCCCGAAATTAATAAAAAATTCTTGGGCTCTTCTTAGCCAGAAGTCTCCTTTTTACTTACTCACCTCATCTTACATTACTGCATTTAGTTTATTAAGCATATCATATTAGCTATTAGCCACTCTGTTGTTATTGCTATTTATGGCTGATAAATGAAATGCCGTGAGTGTCAACAGGGCACAGTTTGTCCACTAGAGGGCACTCTGCCACTTCCCTGTTGGCAACATCCCTGTGTCTGGAAAACCACAAGCATATCAACCAGCAGACTTGACCATAGCTGTCCAGAGCATGAATTAATTAATATGTTCCTATAACAACTGTAAACAAATAAATATAACAAATGTCAGGGAAATCTGTCTTTTACATGCATATGAAAGGAAAAAACAGCCAAAATATCAGATTTTTAATCACCAAATATCACCATTGGTCTTAAAAATCCTATATCAATTGGACTCAAAACACAAGATACAGTTGGGGAGACTGGCTGATCCACAAAGACAATTAGGCATAAAGTGCTGAAACTCTGAACTGCAGCTATACAGTGGAGAACTAATAAGATGATTAGAGGCAGGTGATGAAATAAAAAATATCACAGTTATTCACATTGTGCAATACTGGCTTTTTATTGCACAGAGTAATAGTGTTACAAAAAAAGCCTGTATAATGTCTCAATGAATGCTATTTTCCAAACGTCCTCACATTATAGAATGAGAGAAAGAGAAAGAGAAAGAGAAAGAGAAAGAGAGGTTATACATTTTAATGTAATTGTGGAAAAATGACTGTATAAGCTAAAGGCTATGTGGAAAAAAAACAATTAGTTATCCCCCTTACACACACTCATCATACAGTAATCTATACTGTCAGCTGTGTAAATATTAAATGTCAGTGACATAGTCTTATCTGAGTTCAACCCACCATGTTGAAATCAATGAGGGGACAAGTTTGTGCAAACACTTCCATGTCCTGTAGCACTAAACTGATCTTGTTTAAAATAGCATCAGTGTCAGGGTCAGAATTCCTGTTTTCTGAGAACCAAGGAAAAAGCTCCATCACTTTTTGCCTCATAACACTGTGTTCTTTCGATCACCAACAACATGGGACAACAGAGCCTTTAAGTCTCTGCTTCTGCTGTTTCATATTATAATTTGAGAACAGTGATTAGAACAGCCATGAAAGGCGAAATGAAATGGACACTGATGATTCATGTATTTGTTAATTCCTGAACGGGTGTTGGGAACTCAGTTCTAAATCTTGCTGAGATTAGTACGTTTGTGTTACATGACTCTCACAGCTAACATGTTGACTCTCACGCCACTTCAGTTCTACAGTCTACTTTTTGAATCAACAATTCAAGAATGTTAACCCTTAGGTATTTTATTGTCAGCAAAAATGATATAATCTGTTCTTTTATTTGACACACAGTGACAACATCAGGAAGTATTCAGTGTTTCAAAGTTCTCGATAAGCACCCTGGGAATTGGCTGAGACTGGAATTTGTTATGTAAGGTATGAAGCCGTAATAAAGGTTAAGACGTTAAGATTAGCAAGTCTAGTATTTGGAATAAGCTGATGTCTGGCTCCATTAGTTGTGAGCTGGTCTTATGATGTCTTGCTGTTTCAATCTGCGTAAAGGATGGAAAGTTACTGGCTATCAATTTTCTATTATATCCATTTTATCCAAACTTTTCCTTGTTGGGGAAAATAAGGCCTTCACTAGACATAAAAACCTTTCACTCAACTGTTTGTTCCTTTATTCAAAGTGTGGGTGTGCCTATATTTGTTACCCAGTTCTGATCCTGGATGTGTTTTAAGAAGGCTTTGTCTGTAAACTGTGTAATCATGTCACCAGTGAAATGACCCAGACATGACCCACTAAAGCTACCAACAGCACCAAAATACACCACCATAAGCTTTCGTAACAGGCAAGGAAGGGAGAGTGAGAGGGAACAAGGAGTGGGAGTGTTTCTGTTGGGGCTTTGGCACAAATCAGCCCACCCTCATTTATCACCTTTTTAGTACTGAGTATTCCACAGGGAGAAATTGGTAAATAATGCAGACTGTAATAGAAAAATAAATAGAAAAATAATTCTAATAAACAGTAAACTGTCTTTCAGTTACAAGTGTTCAAACTAGAGGTACCAGAACCCAAACCTATATTATGTTTGTGTCGAAAACAGTGAGAAACTGCACCTCCCATTTATCATTTTTCATTCTGTCTGCTATTGTCTGCAGGCTGAAGCACTACATATAATGCGATTAAAGGTTTATTGTAGACAAAAGCCTCTTATGTTGATATCTCTGCCCAAAAAACCTTTGACAATGACATATTCCTTCCAGTGAAATCCACAGTCTCTGAAAACAAATCAACTAACACAACCCAGAAAAAGCAAAGACGGAGGTGGTTCTCTTTCTGTCAGCATTGATGAAGATATTAGAGATGGCACATATGACAGTGCCACTTCTACTGATGCTTTTTCTATGTACTCTATCCAGCAACTCATCATTCCAGCCTGCTCTAGTATTAGAAATGGCCAAGATTCTTTTGGAAAACTACTGCTTCCCTGAGAACCTGGTTGGGATGCAAGAGGCCATCCAACAAGCTATCAACAGTGGAGAAATCCTACAGATTTCAGATAGGAAGACCCTGGCAACTGTGCTCACAGCTGGAGTACAAGGAGCACTGAATGATCCTCGGTTGACCATTTCCTATGAGCCTAATTTTGTCCCAGTGATGCCACCAACTCTGTCATCTCTTCCAAAAGAACAGCTGATCCGGCTGGTGAAAAACTCTGTCAAGGCGGATATCTTGGAAAACAATGTTGGCTATCTACGGATAGATCGGATCATTGGGGAGGAAACAGCAGTAAAGTTTGACTCTCAGCTCATGGGAAATATCTGGGATAAAATTGCTCACACATCCTCACTAATCTTTGACCTAAGGTACAGCACAACTGGAGAGTTCTCTGGAGTTCCTTTTATTATCTCCTATTTCTCAGACCCTGAGTCCGTTATTCATATTGACACTGTATATGACAGACCTTCAAATTCAACCAGGGAGCTATGGACCATCCCATCTATAGTGGGGGAAAGGTATGGAAAGAAAAAAGATGTCATTATTTTGACCAGTAGACGCACAACGGGGGCTGCTGAGGCAGTGGCATATACTCTAAAAAACCTAAGGAGGGCCATCACAGTTGGAGAAAGGTCTGCTGGTGGGTCAGTGAAAGTCCAAAAAATTAGGATTGCTCAGTCAAAGTTCTACATAACAGTTCCTGTGGCAAGATCTGTCAGTCCAATTACAGGTCAGAGCTGGGAGGTCACTGGTGTTTCCCCAAATGTCCACATCATTGCCAAGGAAGCTGTTGCAAGAGCCAAATCACTTCTGGCTATAAGGAATTCTATTCCAAAAGTTGTCCAAAGTATCTCTGACAAAGTCAACGGGTTCTACACGTTTACTGAAAGAGTTCCAGCTCTTCTTCAACTCTTGGAATCTACAGACTTCATGTCTGTTGTATCTGAAGAGGATCTAGCAATTAGACTCAACCAAGAGCTCCAGACTGTGTCTGAAGATCCAAGACTGATAATCAAATACATGCCAGAATATGCAGCCAATGTACAGGAAGGCCCTGAACATGACAAAGTTCCAGACGATCCTGGACTATTAACGGAATACATTGATACATTGCTCAAAGTGGAAGTTCTCCCAGGCAACACTGGTTATGTCCGCTTTGACAAGTTTGTCAAGTCATCTGGTAAATTAGAAGAGGTCATGGCTAAAAAGGTATGGGTACCTCTCAAAGATACTGCTAACTTGATTATTGATTTGCGCTATAACACCGGTGGATCCTCTACCTCTCTAGCCATTATTTTGTCTTATCTGCAGGACACTTCACAGAAGCAACACTTTTTTACAATATATGACCGAATTCAGAACAGTACAACTGAACACAACACTTTGCCTAATATTATAGGACCAGCGTATGGCTCAAAGCGGGAGATTTATGTGTTAACCAGTTATTACACAGCAAGTGTTGGTGAAGAGTTTGCTTATCTGATACAGTCATTACATCGTGGCACAGTCATTGGGGAAATTACGTCTGGTACCCTGATGCACTCAAAGACCTTTAAAGTAGAGGGGACCAATATTGCCATTACTGTTCCTTTCATAAACTTTATTGACAACAATGGAGAATTCTGGCTGGGAGGTGGTGTGGTCCCTGATGCAATTGTGCTTGCTGAAGAAGCAGTGGACCATGTTCATGAGATTGCTGCATTTTACAAAGGACTAAATTCCCTTATACGGGGAGCTGGAGATTTGTTAGAAGATCACTACGCAATCCATGAAGTTGCACTAAAGGTTAGCAAGGCGCTGGTAAGTAAATGGGCTGACGGATTATACCGCTCAGTGGTTGACTTTGAGTCGTTGGCATCACAGCTGACAGCAGATCTCCAAGAGACTTCAGGTGATCATCGACTGCATGTTTTCCACTGTGATGTTGAGCCCGAGTCACTTCATGAAGTCCCAAAGATTCCTACAGCAGAGGAACTGGGCTATATTATTGATGCTCTTTTTAAAATTGAGCTTTTGCCAGGTAACATTGGCTATTTAAGGTTTGACATGATGGCAGACATAGAAGTGGTAAAAGCCATTGGGCCTCATCTCATAAAATCCGTCTGGAGCAAGATAATGAACACAGATGCCCTCATAATTGATATGAGGCACAACACTGGTGGTTATTCAACCGCTATTCCACTTTTGTGTAGCTATTTCTTTGATGCAGAACCTTTACACCATCTTTACTCTGTTTTTGACCGAACAACAACCACAATGACAGAAGTCATGACAATTCCACAGGTGAGGGGTCAAAGATACAGATCCTCCAAGGAATTATTCATCTTGACCAGTCATATGACTGGGTCAGCAGCCGAAGTATTCACTCGCACAATGAAGGACCTAAATCGGGCTACAATTGTTGGAGAGCCAACAAATGGTGGGTCTTTATCAAGTAAAACCTATCAGATCGGAGACACTGTCCTGTATGCCTCCATTCCTAACCAAGCTGTTTTTAGTGCCATCACTGGAAAAATGTGGAGCTTTTCGGGGGTTGAGCCCCATATTGCTGTCCAGGCAAATGAGGCTCTACCTGTAGCTCAGAAAATCCTAGAATCAAGGTTGCTGAAGAGAGTGCAAGGGAAACAATAAAAATGCAAACAAAATGACTAGTTAATTTGTTTTTCTGCTTAGGCATCACTTCAATGTAAATGTTTCTATGTGTAGCATGTGTGACCTTGTAATGAGATATTTTGTTTTGTTTTGTCTTTAATTTCTTTGATATTTTACCTTCATTGGATAGTACTAGTGAAAGGCAGGGATAGCTCAATAGGTAGAGTATTCACCCCATGATTGGAAGGTCAGGGGTTCAAATCCACCAAATGGTCTCCACGCACTGCTCCCTGACCACTGGATTGGTAGCTACCACTGCTTTACTGAGTGAATGGGCCTGCTCACCCATTGAGCTAAACTGGCACCTAAAGTATTTTCATTTTAAGTCATGGGTCTCAAACTCATTTTGGTCAATGGGTACTTTCCTCAGCTTGATCTATAATTGTGGGTCAACTCTGCGAAGACAGTGGTTTTAGAGAATCTTGAAACTCGTGGGGGACCTTGATACTTTCAAAAGAACTGTCTGTGTTCCAGGCACCTCTTGGTCTTTAAAACAGTCAATAAGTAAAACAGCATAGGAGTGATCTTATAAGCTGCACAAAAGGATCAAAGATCATACAGAGGTCAGATCCTGCAAGAACAAACAACTGCAATGTAACTAAACAGTCTAAAAATAAAAAAGGTTTACTGAGCCGGACCATAGCATGAAGGCATAAATAAAAAATATGTAAGGGGTAAAGAAGCACAAGTATATGCTGGAAATCTTCACATATAGCACATCATTCATTTACAAAACTGATGAACAGATATGTCTCAGTTTCTCGTCATTTCTTCAGCTCACTTTTATTACATGCATTGAAAATCAATGGATTTTTAAAGATCCAGCCCTCAAAATAATATTACAGTACACTACAATAATTTTAAAACTTTTTCTATTTTACTTTTTCCATCCATTTTTACTCTTGTTCAGTTAAGCTTTCTTAATCACAAGAAGATTTTATTTAAAAAATAGAAACTTTAATGAATTCTCTGCTATTTTCACAATTTGCAAAGATATTCAATGTGACAGAGTTGACAAAATGGCACGTTTGACACCTTGATTTATAGGCAGTGTTTTTTCAGTAGTTTAACTAAGAAGATCTTCTGTTATACCAAACTGTCATCAGTTGTTGGTTTGTTTTATATCTTTTCTCTCATGGCTTCATGTAATCTACTCTTTTTACTTTTTTCGAAGGCCTTTCTACAAACTCACCTTAACTTCAATATGAAATTTTGAGCTCCAAGAGCACTTGCTTGTTATTCCATTTAGAGAGACTTTGAGTAAGTAAATAGCACGAATTAGTATTTGATCTTATTACAGAAGGGAATGTATAAATGGTAAATGGTAAATGGCCTGTATTTGTATAGCGCTTTACTTAGTCCCTAAGGACCCCAAAGCGCTTTACACTACATTCAGTCATTCACCCATTCACACACACATTCACACACTGGTGATGGCAAGCTACATTGTAGCCACAGCTGCCCTGGGGCGCACTGACAGAGGCTGTCAGTAAGCTGTGGATATTTTAACTGTGAAAAGCATGTGATAGCTGATGATTAAATTACAATACATTTGCCCCATTTAAGTGTGTATATTGTGTAATTGATAACTGATAATTGATAATAATACTTTATTCATCCCAAGGGAAATTGGGTTAAGGCTGCCAGCCTTAGTAAAAACAACTTCCAGTTATTCATAATGTAGCAAAGGTTTTCTAATTGTTTCTTTCTTCTTTGCTTGTTTTTCTCTGTGATACTCTTTAAAATGATCACATTTGAAATTACATGCAAAATAATGTGGATATTCTTTCGACCATGTCACGTGAAATCCCTGTTTGTTTTTTGTTTGTGTTTGCCTGCTTGTTTTAGTGTACTTTTGCTCAGTTTACTGTAATAATACTCAAGTTTTCTCTTTAAGAAAAGAACAGTCCAGCAGAGGGAGCAAGTACCAAACAAACAAACCTAAACTAGCTCTCCCTCTTTAGTTTTCAGTTGTGCTGCTTTGCTGTTAAATGTGTACAATTTCTAAAAACAATAAAGACTTAGGTGTTTCTCAGTTATTGATGGAACATTATTGATGGTGTATTCGGCATTTGCTAAGTTTTAACGTTTTTTACAGTTATTCTACCATTTCCATTGTTTTCCTTCTTCAAATATTATGTAAGATTCAAGATATAATGCTGACCCCCATTTGTATATTGTCTTTGCAGGTAAGTGACTTACCCAGGTCATATCTTCACTACCCTTAATCCCTTTCTTGATCTTTATCATTTATAAAACTGACCTTATTTGACACAGGAACCTTTCACTAAGTGTCCAGGATACCTTGCGTAACTTCAGCACCAGTATCTTTAGCAGCACCTTGTATTACTACATCTACTTAGCTAGGTTGTTACTACCTTGCAGAAGCACTCAGGATAATACGATTAGAGGTTTAATGTGGAATAAATCCTCTTATGAGTGTACTAACAGAAACCTTGCAGCCAAAACAGTGCCATTTGACAGAAGACCTCTTTGGAGGAGGAGGTTTGGTTCAACAACGTGCATTTTCTATCTGCTCGCTTTTTTGTCAGGCTAAACTGGCAAAAAATGGCAAAGACTCTCGTTCTGGTGGCATCTCTGCTAATTTTGGGAAATGTTTTCTTTAGCCATGCCTCCTTTCCCCCCAGTGTCATCATAGACATGGCAACAATCATCTTGAACAATTACTGCTCACCAGAGAAGCTGGTGGGGATGAAGGAGGCAATTGAAGCAGCCAGCAGCAACACAGGTATTCTCAACATGCCAGATGCCGAAACTCTGGCGAATGTCCTCAGCAATGGGGTTCAGCACACAGTCAGTGACCCACGCCTGAAGGTCTCCTATGAGCCAAACTACGTTCCTGCAGTTCCCCCAAAGTTGCCTCCCCTGCCCCCTGAGCAGCTCATCGCAGTCATCCAGAACTCCATGAAGCTTGATATCCTGGAGGGCAACATAGGCTATCTGAGGATTGATCACATCCTTGGAGAAGAGGCAGCTGAAAAGGTTGGTCCTTTGCTTCTAGACCTTGTCTGGAGTAAAATCTTGCCTACATCTGCCCTGATCTTTGACTTGCGCTACACTGGCAGTGGGGAAGTCACTGGGATCCCCTACATTGTGTCTTACTTCACCGAAGCCGAGCCTCTGATTCACATTGACAGCATTTATGATCGTCCCTCGAACACCACCACTCAGTATTTTACTATGCCGGATCTGCTTGGGCAGAGATATGGTGCAACTAAATCCATCATTGTCCTCACCAGCAAAAACACCAAGGGCATTGCCGAAGATGTTGCCTACTGTCTTCAGAATCTGAAAAGGGCCACCATTGTGGGTGAGAAGACAGCCGGCGGCTCAGTGAAAACTGATAAATTCAAAGTTGGTGATTCTGACTTCTATGTCACTGTACCAACTGCTAAGTCTATCAACCCCATTACTGGCTCCACTTGGGAGATCACAGGTGTCACCCCAGATGTGGAGGTAAATGCTGAGGATGCCCTTGCTACCGCTATCAAGATCATCAACCTCCGTGCCCAAGTTCCAGCAATCATTGAGAGATCAGCAACCCTGATTGCCGACAACTATGCCTTTGAAAATATTGGGGCAGATGTTGCAGCAAAGCTCAAAGAGCAGCTGGCAAGTGGCACATACAACATGGTTGTCTCCAAGCAGATTTTGGAATCAAAGTTGTCTGCTGATTTGCAGACCCTCTCTGGGGACAAGAGCCTAAAGACCACCAGCAACACCCCAGCCCTACCACCTATGGTAAGACACTTGGACTTGAGTTTGTTATTTTGTTTCAATTTGATGGACAAAAGTTTATGTTAAACACATGAACTGGTGAGCGTTTAAAAAACAATGCATAGAAATATTCACAATTATGATACATGTTAAGATGGTGTCTGTTGCTTTCCACAGGATTATACCCCAGAAATGTACATTGAACTGATCAAAGTCTCCTTCCATACTGACGTATTTGAAAACAACATCGGCTATCTGCGTTTTGACATGTTTGGAGACTTTGAGGAAGTGAAGCCTATTGCCCAGGTTATTGTTGAACATGTGTGGAACAAAGTTCTCAATACTGAAGCTTTGATCATTGACCTCAGGTGAGTAATATTACTCGAAATGACAGTCCAAATTTCTATTAAAAACATTCCTTGTGTCTAAATCACTCACTAAAGCTGCTATAGCTCAACAGTCTAGTTCTTAATATAGTGGGTTTGAGCATTATTGAAGAATGTTGAATGCTTTTCCCTTTAAACATAGACCACAAAAATGTCAGGTTGATGTCCAGAGATAGCCTAAAGTGGGACGACATCCATCAGTAAAAAATTCACAAATGACCATTAAATTTAATTAAGAATCAAACCTTTCCATGATTATTCTATGTATGAATTTGCAGGAACAATCTCGGGGGCCCAACAACAGCTATCGCAGGCTTCTGCTCTTACTTCTTTGATCCGGACAAGCAGATTGCGTTGGACAAGCTGTACGACAGATCATCTGGAACCATTACAGAGCTCCAAACTCTGCCGGAACTCACCGGTAATTAAAAAAGATCCAGTCTGTGCATTTTTGTTTTTGAATGTGTGCAATAGATTTCAGTGGAAGACAGATGTTTCAGTAAGAATCTGGTAAAGATTCGAAACCAGAGCTGAAACGAGACGTTCATCTGGTATCCAGAAACGTGTCTCCTTATTGTTCCCATTGCTTCACTTCCAGGTATATTTGCAAGTCTGATAAAACAGTGATACACAGGTTTATGAACAGACGAACAGGCACCTTTGCTTTTTAAAACAGACCAACTGTCCCTGTGCTGGAGGCTGTAAAGCTGTCGGAATTTAATACCATACTTTCAGAGTTATCTGCAGGGCAGCTGTGGCTTTCAACCATATCTCTATCTACCTCTCTCCTATTAAGGTGTACGGTATGGCTCCAAGAAAAGCGTAATCATCCTGACCAGTGGAGCTACTGCTGGTGCTGCAGAAGAGTTTGTTTACATCATGAAGAAGCTGGGCCGCGCCATGATCGTTGGCGAAACCACAGCTGGGGCGTCCCACCCACCCAGGACCTTCCAGGTCGGCGAGACCGATATCTTCCTCAGCATCCCCACTGTTCACTCCGACAACTCTGCAGGGCCAGCCTGGGAGGGAGCTGGCATTGCACCTCACATTCCCGTCCCAGCTGATGCTGCCCTCGACACTGCCAAAGGCATCTTCAACAAGCACCTTGCAGTTAAAGAGACCACGTCCTGAACAAAGTCATTGGGGACACAATCGCCACTTTGTTTTGGCAGCCAAATAATCTCAAGAATCTAGACTTGTTTAAGAAGTGAACAATGTAGGTTTTATGCAAAAAATAAAGTATAATCTGTTGTTTATAACTAAGCATTTTTAGTCTGTTCTTAATGTAGAGCAAAGGTTAAATGGAATTTCTGTAGTTTTCATTTCTGTCAAAAAATACTGTGCTGAGGCGGTTGAGAATGAATGGCTCTCAAAGGCCAATGCAGTTCTTTTGTGAAGTGAGTGTTTGTCAAAGACGTCTGGAAAAAACATCAACATAACTTTCTAAAATTATAATTACGAGCTCTGTATAATTATCAATTTACTCTGATGAAGAAACCATCACATGTGATATTCTTACTGTGGATACAAAATGCATCGTTTGTCCACTATGTAGTGAACTTCATGCCATGTGAACATTCCTGGGTTTTATCAGACACAATAAAAAACACACTGAAATATATGACGGAGGGTGTTGTGCTCATTTTTCTGCAGCAAAGGAAGCATGACATAAGATAAAATGTTTCCTCATCACTGCAAAAGTTATTTCATTATTGAAAGAGTATAATCAGTTTAGTTTGGTATAACATGTAAGATTTAAGGGTTAAGGGAGGAAGAAGATTTTAATTGATGTGCAGATGATGTTTAGCTCTGCAGAGCAATGAGCATTTGGTTAAAGGGATGATGTATAATTTTTCAGATCTTGTTTTTTTTTCTCACTGATAATTCAGTTGGGAAGATTACACCATGTTATGTGAGAAACTGCAGAACTATGTTTGTCTTGGATAGATAAGTGACCATGTTTTGAGCCTGGGGCCACGGGATTAATGGGAACAGCGAGAGTGTCCAAGTGATGCAACAAGGCTGCTGTTTACTTTTCAGGAATCTATTTTTTTTGCCTGGTTTTTGTACAAGTGACAGCATAACAGATCACAGAAAATATGGCTCTGGAAGAGGAAATAGGAAAAGAGCCAGAAAACTAGGACTTTTTCCTGGCAATTACTACAAAAAAAAAAAAAAATCAGTGGAAAAAATAAGCTGAAAGAACAAAACAACTAGATTAGATTTTGTCAGATTTTGTTAGCTACAAACCACTCAGCCTGAAGCTGTCCTTCTGATGTACTCATTTCTAACCCTGTCCACTCTAGTCACTCTTAGCATCTCCAGCTCTGCCTCCTGTATTTTGGTCAGTACCACCATCACCAAACCATACATCATAGCAGGTGTCACTACCATCTTGTAAATCTTCCCGTTTATTCTTGCTGCTATCCTTCTGTCACAAATCACTCCTGACACTTGTTTTCACCCACTCCACCCTGCCTACATGCTCTTCTTCACTTCTCTCATGCGCTGTCTGTTGCTTTGGATGGTTGACCCCAGGTATTTACACTCATCTACCTTCACTAACTCTACTCCTTTCATCTTCACAGTTACATCTGTCTTCTTGTTTTCTGTCCTGTTTCTATTAACTGTCATTTCTCCTTTCTTTCAGATGTTATCTGTTCAAGATGTTATCAGGTTAGCAGCTGATTTCGTCAGTCCTTCTTGGCATACACTATTGTGATTCACCATTTGAAGTAGCATCTGTGCTACTTTAAGGAAGTGTCATCTTTAGCCATGCCTCATTTCCCCACAGCGTGATTCAAAAGTGTCAAAAAACCTTTGGTCATATTGGTATTTTGAACCACAAATGACCATATTTGATCATAGAGCGGAGTGTTTACCTATTGGTAAATGGTAAAATGGTAAATGGCCTGTATTTGTATAGCGCTTTACTTAGTCCCTAAGGACCCCAAAGCGCTTTACACTACATTCAGTCATTCACCCATTCACACACACATTCACACACTATTAGCTAATGAAGGCTCAGATGACAAGATGCATTCAAGCTCCAAAACTTAAAGAAAAGCTAAACAGGTGACTTATTACAAGCAAAACAAAGTATTTATGGCTGTTCAAAATAATCATATACCTATTTCTAAAAACATTTTTTAGAAGAAGGAGATTACCTCATGTGCTTGCTGTATGGCAGCACTCACTCTTCATGTGAGAGTTTGCTTTACCCTTTAAATGTGCCCTTCACCATATCTGCCACACTCATTACAGTCTTTGCTGCACTGAGTTGTAATTACAGTGGATATTGCTGCTTATAGTTAACCGTCAGCAGCATGCTGAAAGTAAACAAACAAATGAGGACAAAGTGCTAAAATGCTAGGCTCGATAAATAAACGCGCTGGTGTGCCACAGTAAAGTTCGTATACCTTGTATAATTGTAATTATATAAATTGTTGTCACCCATGAGCCGGCCTGCCACGTGAGGGAGGCGCAAAATGGGATCTTGACCCATTTTTTTTTTTTTTTTTTTTTTTCCTTCCCTCCCCCCT